>OZ022264.1:61679661-61739661 GCA_963978885.1 Nemotelus pantherinus | reverse complement strand
CGATGAGCTGGGTCGACTCTTGGGCTTTGAATGCAACCGTACCACAACGTACCCCCCACAGCCCAATGGTTGCTTAGAAAGACGGCAACATACTCGTACACTAAAATCAGCAATCATGGCTCAAAACAATGCATCCTAGACCAGAACACTGCCATTAGTTCTTCTTAGATTGAGATCACTAGTCCAAGAAGAATTCACAGCGTCACCGGCACAACTTCTGTGTGAAAAAACAAGCGGTTTTCTCCAAGAAAATCCAAGAAAGATTGGCCAAACCGATTTTACCTTCAAACTTTCGGCTACAATTACAAAACTCCGACCAGTGACACAAAACACCACACAACACCGAAGATATTCATCATCAAACAACTCGGCTCTTGCTCATACGTCTTTGTCAGAGTCCACTCTGTTCAGCCACTACTTCCTCCACCGTACGACGGTCCTTTCAAAGTTTTAGCCAAACACAAAAACCACCTCAGTCTCGACATTAGAAAAAAATCCGTCAAGGTTTCTATTGGCAGGCTCAAGTTTTGTTACTCGTCTTCCTTAACGGAATCTTTCCATGAACCCCTCGAGAAGCAGCAACCTACACTAAAACCACCAAACAAATCATTGCTGTATTCAGCTTCAAATAAAAGACCAGCGAAAAAAGTTGCATTTGCTTCACAAAGAATCGGGAATTAAATTCAAAAACATACATAAAGTGGAGCGCCACAGACAGATGGATTGCGAAATTGAATAAATCACAAACTACTGAACATTTTTCAGGTTTTTTATTTTCTCTCTATTTTATAACAATGGAAATTTAAATTACAAAGTTTTAAATAGTATATCACTCAAATGTGCTCCTTCCCCCGTATACACTGTAACAGTCTTTTTCTGAAGTTTTCGTGCACTCTTGGAAGCATTCTGACAGGAATTTCTGCGATATTGGTCCGGATATTGTTCTTGAGGGCTTCCAGGGTCCTAGGGTGGTCATTGTAAACTTTAGATTTGAGGGTATCACTACAGGAAAAAATTGTAAGAAGCCAAATCAGGAGAGCGCGCTGGCCAGTTTAAATCTCCTCTTAAAGAGATGAGGCATCCGGGGATCCTTGCACTCAAAAAGTCCATGATAATCCTTGCTGTGTGGGTTGTGGCTCAATTTTGCTGCAACCAGACGTCTTCCAGATCAAAGTCATCCAATTAAAGCAAGAAAAAATTCTGGATCATGGTCATGTAACGAGCTTAATTGACCGAAACGACTCGGCTATCTTCTTCAAAAAAATAAGGGCCGATGATCCCATTTCTTGAAAGTGCACACCATACTGTAAGCCTGTCGCAGTGCAGACGTCTCTGGTGGAGCTCCCTGGGGTTTGTCTCACTCTAACAATTCGATTTAGATGGGGAACACGGCTGCGGGGGGCAATATCGAACCTCAAATGAAAGGCACGCTGAACGCGGATGATTGAATGGGCTTTTTCAAAATAGGCTTTTACACAAAACGTACGCTGTTGCACAGACCACTCCATGCTGGTGACTGAATGGGGATACAACACAAACCTCCCATCGTCCCCACTCGACACGCCCACTCCCCACCACTCAAGTATGCTACAAGAGGAATGCCCCCACTCTCAAATCCATCTGTTTGTGGCGCTCCACCCTGTACTTATCCGAATACTGCTGCAGGGATTCCTGGGCCGACTGGCGCTAGTGTAATAACGACTTCTTTGGCCGACCACTGGTGACTTCATCATTTCACTTAAAAACAAAAACATTCCCGATGACATCAAACGGTACAAATGTCAAATGACACTTCTAAAGAGGTCACATCCCATTACAATCAGTTCACAATGTAGAATTATATGTACATTACAGCAGAAACTGTAAAATGTTAAGATTGTATTTAAATTCAAGTTACTGACTCTCAACCTGGTTCACAACAATCTAAAGATAACATTAAAAAAAATGTTTATTTTTACCGAAATATTCAATATCGAACAAAAAGAAATTTGTCAGTTCCTTTGCAATTTTCTAAAAGGTTGAAGTCGTTCGACGTAATTAATAAATTTAAACAATTAATGCAAATTTAGAGTAGAATGAAAATAATAACAGCGTTTTTATATTATATCGAATAGAAGTGTGTACAACATGCTAATACTAAATTTTCATTTAATATTTTGCAATGGAAATAACAAGGAAAGGTTTTAATTTTATAAGTTTTGAGAATTTAGCGAATAGCAGCCCCAAAAAGCATGGCATCCCTATAAATTTCGAATGTTAGCGCATCAAAGTACGACGGGACCTTCGACACCACTTGGCTGCAATAGGGAGCACGTTTGGTAGACCATGCATTCAAAAAATCAGTCTTTTTACCAGTTCCTATACGGTAGTTCTTCCGCAATATGTTTCCTTGAATAATATTTTAACAGTATCGGCTCTACATTCTGAATCGAATTCCTTCAATTTGTGAACACTTTTCTTTCTTTCAAATTTGGCTGGTTTTTGTTGCGTGGAATTAACTAAATGATAGACTTGATTAAAGACGATTTGAATAATTACACGATGTTAATGGGAATGAATGACAAAACGATATATTTCCGTATCATCCGTATATATACATATGTACATGTATGGGTAAAGAAAAACAAAGTAGGTATATTTCGTTTTAAAAACCATATACGATGCTGCCGCCATCTAGGAGTGACTGGAACGTGTCCATTCAACATGTACATTCAATACTCCTACTCGTTCCTGTCATGGTTTCATTGAAAAGTCTCGATTAATCGTAAACTTTCCACGTCCAAGTGGTTTCGTAAGCATGTCAGCAAGCTGCTCGCTAGTAGGTACATGCCTTACTTCAATAATGCCTTCTTTCTTAACTTCCATCTTCTTCTTCTTGGTGAGTTGCTTGAGATCCTTCAACTCGTCTTCGTCGGTGAGGATCGTCAAAGTATTCTTCTTGCGTTCGCCAACCTTCGTGTTACGCTTAGCGGCCTTCTTCAAATGGTCCGGGGTCAAAAGATGCGAATCAATTTCGATTCGGGTGAGGAACTCCTTGCTACACTCGAGGCATTTAAACAAGAATTTCTTGAGCAAACAAACGTGACCGCTGTTATCCGCAAATCCAAATGGCTGCTTCATATATATATATCGATTCTTTAAGATCACCATATAAAAAGGCAGTTTTATTATCAAAAGTCAAAATTTCGTAGTTCTTCGCTGTAGAAATTGCCAACAATGTTCGAATTGAGTCGAACCGTGAAACTGGTGCAAAAGTTTCAGTATAGTCTTCACCTGGCCGTTGTGAACAGCTTTTGACTATCAGACGTGCTTTGTAACGTTCTATTGAACCATCATGATTTGTCTTCAATCTAAATATCCATTTATTGCTTAATGCTTGTCGACCTTGAGGTAAATCGACTAGTTCCCAAGTGTGGTTTTCCTTTAAAGACTTCAATTCGTCAACCATTGCCAGCTCCCACTGTTTTGAAAATTTCGAAGAACGTGCCGCCTCAATTGTATTTGGAATATCCACATGGGACAAAAATGCACCAGCTGAAAAGAAACAATCTTCTACAGATAACATGCATTCTTTCGACAGTGTCTGAATATCATTTGCAGCCATTTTGGCTCTTTTACTTCGCGCTCGTGCCGCTGGCGGCCCATCAACGTCATCTTCTATCAATTGCGATTGGTCATTTTCAATTAAATTGGGAAATTCATTCAAAAGCTGAGCCATTTGTTTTGGATGATCTTCCAGGATTTTTACGTCACGAAACGTTCGCACATTATTAGTTCCGGGCTGCCACAAACGACATCCATTCTTTGCATACCCAACTAACTTCAACTCAATGGCCTTTGGCTGCATCTTCCATCGCTTCGTTTCATCAATAAGCGCATACGCTTTACTTCCTATAATTCGCAATTTACTAACATCTGGTTTCCGTTCATGAAACACTTCAAACGGTATTACGGTACCTTCCAGTCGTTTCAACGGGATCAAATTTCGTGAGTTTGCTGATGCTACCAACATTTCGGCCCAAAGTCCCAACGGCAAATCTCCAAGTTTGATTCGAGCCGATTCGACTATTGTTCTATTTTGCCTCTCTACGCGACCATTTTGCTGAGGGCAAGGAACCATGTATTCAGCCTTTATTAAATTATTTCTCAATAACAGATTGATTACTTGACTTTTAAATTCTGCAGCATTATCGCATTAAATGCGACGTACTTGGTGACCTGCTGCTTTAACATATGCGATTACTTCTGCTAAAGCATCTGTAATGCCTTCTTTTGTCTTGAGCGGTATCTCCCATACATAGCCAGAACAGTCTTCAACAAATGTTGCGCTGAACCTGGAGCCCCCAAAACTTTCAACACGCATCGGTCCAATAATGTCAAAATGTATCTGTTCACCTGGTTTTCCGGAGCGTTTGGTGTTTTCTTTAAATGCTTCACGATACATTTTCCCGAAAATACAACTTTCGCAAAATGCCTGTGATGACAGATTTAAGATCTTCATACCTATGACAGCTGTTCCATTTGCTAGCTCGCGAACTACTTCATAGTTCGGATGCTCAAAACTTTCGTGCCATGTCTGCAACGAAGCCTCTGAGGTTAGAGGACATGCATGTATGTCAGTGGATGTAATTTCTTCAAAATCCATCTGGTATAGATTGTTCGGCATTCTATGTGCAACACTTATTAGCTTACCGTCACGAGTTATGGTCATTTTGTCACTAAATGCATTCACTTTGCAACCCTTTCGTGATACTGAGCCAATAGATAATAAATTTCGTCCAATTTTTGACACGTAAAGAACATCGGTAATTGTCAGATTGCCACCAGATTTTGATTTGATTCGAATGTTTCCATGGTCTTGTGCATAGAGCAAATCGTTGTTGCCGATTTTGACACCAACGCCACCAGATTTTATCCGCACATTTCAATTTAATTTAGCTACAAAATAAGTTTAGAACATCTCATATTCTGGATATGTCCATCTTACCTCAAATTGTGCTTGGTGCTCACAAACATTCATATATAAATTGCATCTAGCCAATGCTAGTCATATTTTGACAGGCTATCACGTTCACCTTCCATTCTACAAACGCTCAGATAATTATCATTTACGATTTATATCATTATCTCGTCATTTCGCTAAGTACCAATTAAGTCCAGTTAATCTCAGTAAAATCCACACCGATCATATTTCTTCCATGTTTACGCCCTTCATTGAATCTAATCGCAATGCATCTGAGGCTAGGTCGGACGCTCAAATGCGAAATTTCACACTTCACGCTTTCCACTTCGAATGTCTGCGAAATCTCATAAAGCTGTAAAAGTTAAGTGTTCATTAGAAATAAAAGTCTTGAGGCCTAGTGATGGTATCGGAATTCCAATGCAAATTAAGTATTTAAGCGCAAATGCCGCCAATGTTTTGCGCGATGACGATTGGAATTGTTATTTTATCTTTTGCGCTAGAAATGGCATTTCTACCTTGCAGCATGCAAATTTAATGAATTAATTAGAATACTTCGCATTTCTTCGCTGACTTGTGCTGCGTTCGATCCGGGACTTGCTCAATCTGTGAAAAACATCAATCATACCTGTAGACGAACTTGTCCTTACCAAATAGAGATGGATTTTGCGTATCCATGGAGTAGTGAGATGTCATTGGTCTGGCTATATCAAAGTCAAACTGCTGATCGGGACTGAGATAAGATAAAATTCACCACCAACGCCTATTAGATTCAAAGTGCTGCGCTGGAAGTTTGTGTATGCACGTCCATGTCGACTCAGTTTGATAAATGATGGTTGTATTCTCTATTTCCTAGTTAATTAAGATGTAACATGCTGTTGACTATAAAGTTTGTGGGCTTTCACTCATAATAATTTTGCCAACGGGCTGAGTCAGAAATATAATTCTCTTTTCGCATTGCATTTAACCCATAAAAATATTTTAAAATCCACGCGGATACTTCAAATAAGTTTTTCGAATATGTATGTTATGCATTAATCACAGTCTGACCACGACAAATATTTCAGGATATTTCCGGATAAATGAAACGGCTCGACATCTTAAATCATTCGAACTCTGTAATCTCCTCAGTCACGTAAAACTACAAATGTTCTTAACCGCTTCTACGATAGGTTAAGGATCATTGCGATTAGTTGCCCTGTCATTATCACAGCATAAATCAGGTGAACTGGCAAACTTTACTTAGGCCTTATCGCGTCAAACAACTTTTACAACTATCTATCGCGTACGCGTCTTTGCCTCATTTGAGCGAACATTAATCAAGAGGTGATCGCGCAATAGCCGACTCAAGATTATTTATGTCACGAATTACATGATAGCGTCAGGCCACACTCTCTTTTTTCACACCTAATACATGTCAGTGCAGGCGAAATGGTGGCAGATTGATTGGATACCGATCGTGGATAGAATCCGCTGCACTACAAGATAATTGCAGATAGATGGTTAGAGGTACCTGTATATGTACGTGCAACGCAGCATGTACCAGATCCATCACAGAGCTAAGTCCAATTTGCATACGTTATCAGATATAGCTGCCCAAAGCCGCGGCTAATGTGGAACAAGTATAACTTAAATTCACTAAAGTGGCTAATCTGTGTCTCTGTAATAAATTAACATTAAAAGGAACCGGAGTGAATGTTACTGTGCGAAAATGGACGTAAATTGATCAATCAAGTGGTGGCAGTGGCAAAAGAAATTCAACGGAACATAACATAGTGAACATGTCAAGGTGACAATATTAAGTGCCGAATGTGGAAATTAATTTTGACAATAATTAGATTTATTGATCTAATACTGTTATTTATTATCATAAAAGATGGGTTCATTTTCGCAGTCTTTAAACTGAAAGCTTTAAATAAATTGAAAGCTATGTTCTTGTACATGACATGTTCAACATGTTTTATTGAAAATTTCAGTAAAATTAAATCAAATGAAAGCTGATTCACTCTCGCATTGGCTTTAATTTTGAATTTAAAACTAATGAAAACTGACTACCTTTAGAATTTATGCACCATTTTATTGCTTACAGAAAAATTGTGCTGTAGCAGGCTTGTTATTTTTTAAGATTCTAGTTCAGGAAAAATGGGCATCTCCTATTCTGGATGACACATATTTCTAAGGGGACAGCTGAGATTTGACTCACATTCATCAATGGTGAATCTTCGTCACTTATGCAACCAGACCAAGACCAACTATGGGCACTCTTCTTTGACAAAGAATTATGTCAGTTCACACTTTAGAAAAAATTCTAATTTGGAAGTAGATTCTTCCAATGAAAGTTTAATTTTAATGTTATCAAGAAAAACACGTCTTGACAGTTTTTTACAAAATATATTATTGATTTTTATTTTTCAATATTTTTGGTTACATTTTTTCTTAGCCTACTATATAAATGAATTTTGGTGTATTGTATAGTGTTGTATGGATACCTGATTATGGGTTGTGCTATGTACTATGTGCCGCCGCCGAGATGGTCCATGGCCAAGTCTCGGGGCTGATGGCTAGCGCTACCGATGGCAGATATGTGATGTGTGTGACCAAACAAAAAAAACATTATTTGGGGCTGTTCCCCCTTCTATTTTCTATTATATTGGGACTGTTCCCCGTGTATTTTCATATTGTATAAATTCACGAAAAATATTGAAATTCACTATTTGGATATATTTGTGTTGATAAAAGATGCATGTGGAACTAACAGTTCTTCGGGTATTAACCTGGGAAAACGTCACAATTTTGATGCATTTATTGTATGTTTTCATTATTATGCATTACCAATAGTGGATGATGTACATTTCACTGAAGTTTTTTGAGGCTCATGTCTCGAAAGCTGTTAGTCTCCCGTGAATTCCGCAAATGAAACTTTTGTGCAGACTTTACACTGAAAAAAATCCACAGAGCTATGTAGCATAGCGCATTGTTTATGGCCCCATACGCTATGTACATCGTACTCTGAGCTATGCAGTATGGCTCCACGCACCATGATGTCAGAATCTACATAGCGGGTGGTCCTATGTAACATGGCGCAGCATTTATGGTCCCCCACGCTATGTACATATCTATGCAGTATGGCTCCCAGCGCCATAACTACATGGCACAGAAATTATGGTCCCACACGCTATATTACATAGTACCATGAGCCATGTAATATGGCTCATGGCACTCCAATTACAACTAGCAGCCATACTGTGTGAGGAGATGTATAAATGTCAGCAAGCTTCTTGAGTATAAGAGAGGTTTTATTGAAGTAGATTAGTTGACTGAAAATATCTACAATAAGATTGTTTAGCTAATAGAAACACCCCAAATACAATAAGTCCGCCAAAAAAGGGAAGAAGATACGGGAGGAAAATTGATCAAGTCTTCGTGATACATTGGCAAGCTATCTTCACGCTGCGAAAACTTCGATAATCAATCAAAAAAACTGAGACCCGGGTGTCAAATAATTTTAACAAATGAATTTTAATCGAATAAAACTTCAATTCAAAAATAAACTGCAAATCAATCGTAATCATTACGCTTGAAAAGCATGTTATTGCACTGAAAAAACACATAACGCCAGACGCCATAATTTATAGACTTCTGGCGCCATGTACATTTTCGATTTTGGCCGATTTGTGATAAAATATAGCGCCACACGCCATAGTTAGATTTGAACAATTTTTTTTCAGGAGCCTGCCGTAGCTGCAGGGTTAACTTCACTGTCTTGAAAATCCAGATGTGTTAAGTCTCAATCAAGATCAATACGCTCTGCAATTTTCACGATGATTTAATGTTTTTATCAGAAGTTATGACAAATCAAAATTTGAATAAAAATCCTTGCCTACTTTTAGGCATTCAGCACCCATACACGGCTCAAAATTTCCAATTCTTTATCATATGCAAGCTAAGAACATAATTAGTTCTCATTTCCAATACATTTTTCTAACAAAAGCTTACACTGCTTGGAAATATAGGAGTACTTGAAAATTCACTAAAATGCCCGCCGCCACCAAAGAGTTAAAGATATCTAAATTCTAGCAAATCATGAACCTACCCAGTATATACATCTATATCTCCCGAAAATTTCAGCTCAATCGAATCTGCCACTCCACAGATTATCTCCCTTAATCATTTTGCTGATATATCTATATATATATATATATATATATATATATATATATATATATATATATATATATATATATATATATATATATATATATATATATATATATATATATATATATATATATAGTGAAACCTTGCGGACACCTCTGATAAGCGGACACCTCCCATATCCGGACAGATTTTCTTTACACACGCTTGTGGATTCGTTTTGGGAACAAATTGACCTCCAACAAGCGGACTCTCCAATGAACGGACGCGGACACCATATTTTCGTACATTCGATACAAAAAACCTCTCACAAGCGGACACAATATTAATACGAAAATTGAAATCAAATCGGAAATCCCCCTTATAAGATTGTTATTGTTGAATGTTTATCGAAGTCGTTGGCTGAAATGTAAATGGGACTCCCCATTTTAGAAAATAAATTGGTTTGTGTGTGACTGTTATTCGATATTCTGGTTTGATTCTATATGCTTCAGCATAGTTCGCGTGTGTTATACGGTGATTTTTATTTGCAGATATCAGTATGGCTACACGAAACATTATTTCTTTAAATGAAAATAATTCAATAATTAACGTATTTGACAAAGAAAAGCATTCAGTTCGAGAAATAGCTAAGAGGTGATTTTTGGTTACTAAGGGAAGTGAAAAAACTATATTTTTCTTCTTTGAAAGCATATTCCGATTTCAGGACCAATTATAAAAGCGAAAGCAAAACAAATAGCCAACCAATTGGGATATTGTGAATTTTTGGAGTTGAATGGATGGCTAGAAAAATGGGTTAAAAGGCACAATATAACATTCAAGTGCATAACTGGCGAAGCCTTAGATGTTGATCAATTGGACGTTGACCAGTTTAGGGCAAAATTGCCCACTTTGTTGTCTGGATATAAACCCGAGGATATTTATAATGCTAATGAGAGTGACCTGTTTTTTCGTGCTTTACCGGATAAAACTTTCGCCTTGTAATTCAAAAAATGTACTGGTGGCAAACTGTCAAAAGAAAGGCTGATAGTTTTATTTTGTGTGAAAGCAGCCCGTCCTCGTGCTTTCATAAATTTTCGCTTGCAAGATTTACCTGCCAATTGAAAGTCGAACCAAAAAGCGTGGATGACGCGGAATATTATGTCCGAATGGCTGCAGCCTGGCAGTTATATAGAAGGCCGGTTGCGACTTGCAATCTGACAGGTATTAATGTACTTTTATTGGTCGAATTGGTCGAAAAATATACGTCGAATAGTCGAAAAAAGGTACATTAAGCCCGCCATCTTGGTATGTTAATCGCTTTTGCGACCGGCCTTCTATATGACGGCCAGGGCTGCAGCAATTGGACAGGAAAATGAAAATTCAAAATAAAAAAGCTCTTTTGTTTTTGAATAATGCGGCATCTCATCCTAGAGACTTGAAATTAACACATGATAGCATAATTTTCTTACCGGCTAACACTGCGTCAGTCTGACAGACTCCTTAGATCAAGGAATCCTTGGATCAAGGGATTATACAAAATTTCAAGGTTAATTATAGAGGATTGATTCTCGAACACATTCTTTCGAAAATTGACAGAACCAAGTCAGCATTAGAACTCGCAAAAAAATAGATGTTCTTGACTCTTTATACTTCAGCAAATACTCCTGGGATAAAGTTGTTGAGTGACTATCAAAAAATATTTTAGAAAAGCAGCATTCGAACAAACAACTCAAAATATTTTAGAATTTGAATCCGAAGATGAATTGCCTTTATTAACGTTAAAAATTTACAAAAAGTGTTCGTCGATTTCAAGAACAAAAATTTGGAATAATTTTTAAACATTGGTAAGACAGTACACACTGAAAATGACGATATTAAGATTCGACTTGAAAATCAAATTGTCACTGTGGACAAAAACGATTCCGATGATGAGGAAATCATTCAAGATATTGATCCAATAAAGTCATATGATGAGGCCCTGAAGCAAATTTTTCGTTTGAAGCAATTCGCAAAAGATGACTATGTAGCATTTCAATACTTGAAAAGAGCAAAGAATCAATTCGAGAAACAATAGGTCAAATGGAAACAAACTGAGCTTCAGCAATCGAAAATTGATCATTATTTTCATTAGATTATTTCTCTGCATACTATGTAACACATATATAACCTAGTTATTACTATAAAAACAAGAAAAATGTACGTATAAATATTAATAAACACGAAGTAATCATATTTAAAATATGTAGTTCTTTACATTAATATATACACATATGTATGGATTTAATAAGCATATAACATTTTAAATTTTGTTCGATACCTCCGACAAGCAGGCACCATGAGTGTCCGCCTATGAGAGGTTTCACTGTATATATATATATATATATATATATATATATATATATATATATATATATATATATATATAAAGAAAGTATATAAAAGTATATATAGTATATAAAGAAATATGAATTTTAGGCGAAACGAGTTTAATACTGAGTTTTTTTCGAAAATTCAGTAAAAACAATTTGAGGCACTGGTTGATTTAATGGGGTCTAATAAAGGTATCGCCCAAAAATTAATAAAAAGTGGTTTCTATAAGGTGGATGTGAAGGGGAAGTGGGGCGAATTTACGGCGCATTAAGATGCGTTGGGACTCCCGTCTCGAAATGCTGGAGGCTGGATGAAGGTTTAGTAATTTAATTAAAAAACATTCTACAAATTCATTTGACTGCTATTTTAGACGTGGACCAACCTAAAATTTTAGGTTTACGAAAAATGGGTCACAATAAAATTAAAATGAAATTGACTCGAGGTGGACCTAACAAAATGCATTATTTTACGGATTTAGAGGAACAAGCAATTAGCATACTGAATTTGGGTTCAGCAATCGAACCTCCAGGTAATGAGTTTGGATTGAGGAACTCAGTCTCGTGCAGCCCCAATAATGCTGATGTATCAACCATGTTGAAATCTGCGCAAGCAAACGGCGATAGAGAGTGCAAAGCCTCAACTTCAGCAGAATTCGAATCAATTGCAGCTGATGAAGGTATTGTTTCTACGATTAAAACTTCTTAATGCCAGTGTAATGTGCGAGTGGAAAGTGGCGTTATAGAATATAAACGAATTCATCTTTTAGAGAAGCAACTGGCAATGCAGAAAACAGTAAACGCCACAGCCGACGAAAATCCAAAATACACAAAAAAAATATATAATATAATAACAAGTAAAATACGTAGTGAAACGCTAAGGTTGAAGAGAACCAAATATGAATTGCTGAAAAGTTATTAAATGCAGAAAGAAAGTATTTGCCTCCAAAGACTAAAAATTAAGAAAGCTGTCTTAGAATTAAAGAAATCAATTGTGGAACATAAGGTTAAGTCTACATAATGTAAGTTAACTTTAAGAATTATTATTGTTTTTTATATATATATTATAATAAAAATAATTACATTGGCCATAAGTTGATGTTAATTTTTAATATGTGGTGAATACTGTTGTTGTAAAGAGCGGCAAACATATTTCTTACTTGTGGCAGAATAATGGAACCTTTTTGTATCCTGCCAAACATATAGGCAGATCGTCCGGGTCTCGGGTTTTATATCTTTTTACTAATCTTCGAAGAAGAGCATTAGTATTAAAATCACTTTGGTCAAAAATTCATATTTCTATATATATATATATATATATATATATATATATATATATATATATATATATATATATATATATATATATATATATATATATATATATATATATATATATATATATATATATATACATATATATATACCTAGTCTAGCCATAAATATTGTTACAAGGTTTGGCAACCCTGCAGAAATGAACCGTTATATTACATTTCTTAAAAATTGAGCTAATCGCTATAGTACGCTTGTGCTTGATGCATTTGTCATCATTTGAGTTTAATTTTTAGTGTAGTGAACATGGATTGGGGCGACAAAGAAAATAGAATTGCTGTGATTGCACTTCATAAAGTAGGAATGCAACCAAGTGATATTTTTAAGCCTCTGCATACCCTTGGTATAAGCCGAATGTTTGTATATCGGGCTATTGAAAGATTTAATGATACGCCTGGAGTAAGTGACCATGAAAGAAGTGGCTGTCCGCGAACTACTCGAACACCTCAAGCGGTTAAAGCCGTGCGCGAGAGAATTCGCCATAATCCTCTTCGGAAACAAAAAATTTTATCGCGTGAGATGAAAATACCCCAAAGAACAATTTCACGTATCATCAAAAGTGACTTGGGGTTGGGTGCTTATCGTAGATCTACCGGGCATTTACTAACAGATTCGTAAAAAAAAAATAGTGTGGAAAAATCAAAACGATTACTTTGCCGGTACGCAAACCAAGAACACCGTAAAATTTTATTTACGGACGAAAAAATGTTTACTGTCGAAGAAACATTTAATAAACCAAACACTAGGGTTTATGCTCGCAGTGCCAGAGAAGCTTCTCAAGTTGCCCAAAAGGTTCAAAGAGGTCATCATCCAGCCTCAGTAATGGTTTGGTGGGGTGTTAGCTACAACGGGGTGACAAAGTTGCATTTTTGTGAAAAGGGCGTCAAACGTCTGCCAAAATTTATCAAGAAAGTGTCCTTGAAAGTGTAGTGAAACCTCTCAACACGTCATTATTCAAAAATCAGTCTTGGAGTTTCCAGCAAGATTCTGCACCAGGTCATAAGGCGAAGTCAACCCAAAAATGGCTTGAAGAAAATGTTCCAGATTTTATTAAAGCTGAAGATTGGCCTTCCTCTAGCCCAGACCTGAATCCGCTGGATTACGAATTATGGTCTGTCTTAGAGCAAATGACGTGCTCTAAAAGACATTCTAATATCGAATCCTTAAAGAAGTCTCTTACACATGCAGTCACCAACTTTCCGATTAAAGTCGTGCGTGCTTCCATAGATAAGTGGCCAGCTCGATTAAAAGCTTTTGTAAAGGCAAAATGCAATCACTTCGAATAACTAGTTGCAATTTCCGTTGTTGACAATGCATTTAATAAATAAACAATGATTTCTTAACATATAACACCTCTCTTATTGAACAGTGCTTCAAAAAGTTTGTAACAGTATTTATGGCTAGACTAGGTATATATATATATATATATATATATATATATATATATATATATATATATATATATATATATATATATATATATATATATATATACATATATACATATATATATATATATATATATATATATATATATATATAAATATATATATATATATATATATATGTATTTAAATATATATATATATATATATATATATATATATATATATATATATATATATATATATATATATATATATATATATATATATATATATCATCAAAAAATTTCAGTGACAAAATCTCAGGAACTCGCCGTCCGATTGGTGTGAAATCTTCAGGATACATTGGTGCATATGCAGAATAGTGTCAGATCTCACAAAAACTTAATAATCTTTAACTCTTTGACGCCAGCAGCTATTTTAGTGATATTTTATATATACCTATTTTTCGGTCAACAAATAACTTCCGCAAAAATAAATGTAATGGCATAAATTTTGAGCGTGTTTCAAATGTGAATATGATAATTTTTTTGAATTTTTTATCACTATGAGTGTTAAATTGGGAAAATTTGAAAATTTTTGAACTGTGAGAACTTTTAACCAGATTGTTAAATCACTATGAAACTTACATGACATATTGTTATTGCTAAGTTGTAGACTCATGTAGTTTTTTGTGAATGTCCTGGCAACCTTGCAGCTACGGCAGGCATTGAAAGAGAAAACCTTCAAACCATCGACTCTCCTGAAAAAATTTCGTCTTTTACAGTGAAAACCAACTCATATAGAAATCTTATGCTTTGTCTATACAACGAAAGGAAAATTTTTGACATTTTACATCGGACAAGAACGGTAACCCTCCTTCAAATTTAGCTATATTTTAAG
Source organism: Nemotelus pantherinus (assembly GCA_963978885.1). NCBI lineage: Eukaryota > Metazoa > Arthropoda > Insecta > Diptera > Stratiomyidae > Nemotelus > Nemotelus pantherinus. The sequence goes on along the minus strand of OZ022264.1, from coordinate 61,724,599 downwards.
CATCAGAAACATATGTGCACGAGAACTCACTATCCAATTGTCAGATACAAGTGATATTCACAGAATGTATTGATATTGAGTAGGACCATACCTGATAGAAACGATTTGGCAATGCAAGTAACTCTGTGCCAGTGGTGCCATCTTGAAAAATTATAAGCAAAATAACTGCTTTTTGCCCTATGAATTCTGATTCAGTTACCAGATTTTCATGAAATTATCACAGTATACTTTATACTAAAAATTCGCTTAGGAAAATAAAGCTTTTTGCCCTATAACTTTCAGTTCAATCATGAAATCAAAACAGATTTCATATGGTTAATGAAACTTATTGTAGGCAATATTCAGGAACAATCTAGTTGATAAACCATGAAAGAGTTGCCAGCTATTGTTGGTTTTATATTTTTTGCCATATCTTTATTAAGCAATTTTATCGTAAAGTTTTCAAACGGTTATGATCTTGTAGTGGCAATCAACAACAAAAATTAAGATTTCGAAAATTCAAAATTTTTTGTAAGTAGTAGTCCTAAATTTCTTTGTATCTCCATAACTTCCAATGCAGTCATTAGATCAAAACGATATTCGCAATGTAGGTTGATTTCAACGTGATATATTTTTGGCTTTGATGCAAGCAAAGGGTTGTCAGCGCAAGACGTTTTTGCTATTTTCGTATCAATAATGTTAACATAAGTATTCATATCACGGACATTTACAATGAATTTAAGTAACCAATATTAAAGTTACCGAAGTTCGGGAAATTTTTCGTATAGTGATCCCAAACATTTTCTATCCCTGTACCTTAAATAAAATCGCGATTGATACTTTAATTGGATTTTGACGAGAGGCAGTTGTGGGAGAATTTTTAGCTGCAGTGCTGGTAAAGCGTTACAAATACTGAGCATTTTCTTTAATTATGTTACAGGAGATGCTGCTTTCAAAGCTTTGTAGTGTTTCCCTTTCTTAAATCTTGAAATTCATGCAAGTGATAAACGTGAAAAAAACATGATGAAAAGTTTTCGCTGGTTCAAAGCTAGCACGTGCCACTATTGAGTCATGATTACGCTAGCTGTTTAAAAGTGCTGAGAACTTGATGCAAGCAAATTCTTTTGAAATTGACAATACTTGCTGAAATTTTCGCCAATCAATTCTATTGATTCATAACGACCAAAAGATTTGCTGAGTCATCAGAAGTACAAAAACAAATATTCATAAGTTGATCATTTCCGTTAAAAATCTCGGGTCTTTTATATGAAGAAATTAAAGAGATTTGCTACCTTATTTTCAAGTGGATAAAATATGAAGTGGGTACTTTGCACCATTCGTCAGAGATAAGCTCTGCAACGCACATCGTTGCGTATCAATTGTCGAGAGCATTTCATTATCATTAATAAAATTCAACAACACAAAAATCATTGAAATAATAAAAGCATTAGGTGACCACTACACATGAGTACATGCAAAGTACGTGTTGTTGAAGAATTTCGATTGTTCCTTTCGGACCACCGCTCTTTGGTCTTGTTTGGCTTCTGCTAAGTCATTGCTCGTAAACGAATGGTAATACATTAAAAACATATTCAAGTAGAAATTCGGTTTTGAACCGGCAGATTTTCATATGAGATTTAGTACTTGAAGAAGGTTTAGTCAGTAGTCCGTTGCCGAATACTTCAAATCAACTTCTGCTAATGATTTCAACTTCTGCTAACACACGGGAAAAAGACCTCTAGGTGACCACATTTTGTTTTATTTATTCCTGGACATATTTCATTTCATTTATTTTTCGGATCCAAAAATTATTTGCTAAAAATGATAGTCTATGATATAGTATAGGTTATTGATACATAGAAAATGAATAGGCGATTTTGTTCTACATGGTACAGGATGAACCACTGTACAACACATGGTACATCTACCTTAAACATAATCTTCATATTCTAATCTATTAATCTTTTCTGAAAACTTTCTTAACGCTACTGGTAGTAATTGAAACAGTTGGAGATGGTAAGTTATTTAGTGGCAACACTTAATTGCTTTTATGTTAACTTTTTGTTTCCCGAGTCAAGTGGATCCAAGGTGTTAAAAGAATACTTGGCGTGCTGCTTGTATTGACTTAGTGCTTGAGTTATGTCTGGAGGGCAAAACAACTCTGATCAACTGTTACGAGCTCTCTGAATTCAAGTAGCTGGCAGACTTTACGATTCGAATTGTTCAATTTGTAATTTTAATTAAATTGTATTTTTTAGGAGTAATATGCTAATTTCAATGTTGCATTAGAAACGCAGGTTCTTGAGAGGACTGTAAAAACAATGGCAATATTATTTGAAAAATCGATTATGCTAAGTCATTGAGTCTAGTATTCAGCCTTTTGGCGTGGTTAGCTACAAAACTTTCTTCATCTCCTCCCAACCTAGATGAAACACTGCAACAATTTGTTAGTGCAACCATAATGAATATGTTCCATTTCATGTCATACAACATAATACCCATACATGTCTAAATCCTCGAAAATCTTTATGCCAAACACTTTGTCAAACAAATTGTCTACCTTGTATTCGTCATTGAAAATTAAATGCTTTCTTTCGAAGCGAACTTCTTTGGCTGGCGGCCGTCCAAGTTCAAAATGTAGCACTCTTGTCGCCTAAAAGGTTGCTCTCACTGCATGTCAAGATTAATTGTATGTCTTATATTCTGCATGTAATCACATAGCACGCGTTCAAGAGCAATTTGTCATGCGGCTTGGAATCTTGTCGAACTGTCTTGGGAAGATGGAGAACAGGTGCTCAGCCAGAACTGAGGAAAAATGGTCATGTTTTCCGAATCGCAGCACATTGATCCGCCGGGCTGCTAGCCTAGATTGTTTGAACGCTCTGCATTCTGGGAAAGTGTAATATTTTCATTTAAACGTGTAATTGCGGTTGCACGAAATATTGTGGTTAGTAATGGAAATAGGACATGACCTTTCGTTTTTCTCACGTCACAAGCTATTATGACTTGACACAAACTTTGATCGATTTGAAAGCCTAGATTTAAATCGCTAATAGCCAGCGATGTAGCTTCGCTTTAAAGTTTTTACATGGGTGACCATTTAATTTTTTATTGCTAAAGAAAATTTAAATTAGACTGTAGATCAGGCTCATAGATCACATAAATGACCATTTTTGCAAGTCAGAGCAAATAGAGCTTTGAAGTTTTGTCGTCAAGCTTCAAGTGTGGCTCCAGCAGTGATGCTTTATTACAGTTGTAGCAGATCTACTACACATTTGTCCTTGAAAAAATCGAATGTGCAGTAAACGATTTCTTCCACATTATTACCATTTTCTCATTCACATATTACAAAATAATTCTTTACATTTTTGGCTGATAATAAGTTTCATATACAAAGTTCAAATTTCTAGCAAGCTCTGTTGTATGATTTGTTTACGGCAAAACTTAAATCTTTTAGTTGCTTTTCACTATATTTTTGACCGACTATTTATATAAATATTGTGAACTTTAAAAGAACGAACATGATTATTACAGTAATATTTAAAAAGCAATTGAAAGTAAGGAGTGATTTTTCGGAGAAAAAAATAACTGTATTTGTTCGATATCAATTCAATTTAAAAAAAAAATCCAACTTGTTTACGTTCAAAACAATTTTATTCAAACCCTGTTCAAAAAACAAACCGATAACAAAGAACAATTCAATTTAATTCAATTTTTCTAGTTACTTTTGTTCAAAATCCAAGATAAGTATGAAACAAACTGCATACATATTTTTCTTCAGAGACTTCTTTTTCAGATCGTTACCAAATAGTATTATTAACAATACTGTATCATTTACAATATTTACTGAAAGTTGGTATAAACCAATTAGAAAAACGTGATAAGTTGTATTTCAAGAGTCCACAATCGTCAAATGACGATAATGTATTAGACATCTTTGCTCCTTAAGCGCAGAGTAAAATTGAGGGTCCTGGAACGAAAATAATAAAATCTTCGATATAAAAAAAAATTTATAAAATGGATCCAATTTGGCTTCCTTTTGGAACATCTGATGTAGCAATTATGGCAGTAGAGACACTGCCACAAAATATTACATTTTGTTTGCGAAATTTTGGATGATGTTTTTATTAGTTCTTAAAAGTTTTTAGAATTCAGGCATAAATGCCCCATTAGAAAATTGGAAGTAATTTGCAAACAAACTACTAAATGCTCGCGAGTTTTTAACGACCGTGTATTCAGATTTAAAAGAAGTAGTATGTCTCATCAAGTCGAGACATTAGCAGAAACTGCCGAAAAAATATGCCGAGAAAATTCTTGCCCATGGAGACATTTGGCAAAACATTCCAAGAGTATCCAAAGTATTCTCTCAAAAACCGTTTATCCAAGCCAAAAAATCTTTTTTATCTCAGTATGCAATAAAACTCGTGCTGTCCACTTTGAGAATATTTTGAAGGTGTGAAGATTAAATGTGCAGATGCATATGTATATGGTGAAGGAAAATTGCATTCATTTTTTTTGCTTAGAAATTTGTTTACAAATATTCCATGTAATACTCATGCATCTTGTCTGGTATGATGCACCTTGTCCACGATTTTGTATGCAAATCAAATCGATTTGTAAATATCATCAGAACCAGCACTATACCTTTTTTCAAACCGCTCGGACTCGATGCCTAAAACCGACAAAATTACGGGCGACTACGGGGTACGGCGAGCATAGAAGGTGCGCTCATAAAAAAAGGCGAACAACGGCAAGCAAACCATTGACACACTTGGCAAGATATGACATGCGTCGACGGGGAAACCATTCATCATCCACACTCTCGTTCTCGACTAGCAAAATAGATGAGCACAGATATAGATGAGCTTCGACGAAGAATCCAACCACACTATCAGCTCGGCATGCCCCGGAAAGAGTGTATTCTCGGAATTATACCCAAACGCCACCCCTTTCGAGCTTTGCATAATTGATCTGCTTTATGCTGTAAACACAAAACAACGGCATTGTCGCAGCGGCACCACAGAGGGAGGCGTGAATGCCGCAGTTGAATTTGGTGAATCACAATGCAGCGACAATGTCGCTGTCAATGCAACCAAGGCACCACCCAAATTCATTTTTTACTAATGTTCGAAGAACAATAGTATTAAACTCGTTTCGCCGAAAATTCATATTTCTTTATATATATATATATATATATATATATATATATATATATATATATATATATATATATATATATATATATATATATATTAGGGCGGGCCAAATTTTGTGTCGATTAGACCTGCCCCCTAAGATGATTATATGGACAATTCTAAGCAACTTTGCCGAAGGAACCATAGGTCTATCTCGATTTTCGAGTCTCCCACTTTTCAAAAAAAGATTTTTTCCCTATAACATCATTTTGATTCAAAATTCGTTTTTTTATTCATCGTTATATTATCTTTTTTATGTGTATATGGGGGGTTTTTGGGGTCGAGAAATTCATTTCTGATCTTTTTTTTTACCTATAACTACCGCCAGAGGGCGTTTCATGCATATTTTAACTATTTTTCGTCTATTTTCCGAGAAAAATTACAAGTTTTTCGGTAAAATTGATCTTTATTTTATTTTTTTCAACAAAAATTCAACTTAAAAAATAAGAACATGTGTAAAAAATAAAAAAAAAAATGAATTTAGTGGAAGAAAAGCGAAATAACTTATTTTTGAAAGTCTTTTTTGCTTTCAAGTCGGGGGTATTTTGCACGGCTTTCTGATGTAACTGCCATAACACTGTGTCGACTCTTTTCTAAAACACGTTTAGAAACGCTAGCCAGCAATTGAACATGTCTTTCCGTTGCTTGTATGTGTACCGGAATTCTTGGATCAGGCAATGGTGGATCATCGCATTCTAAATATTGTTCCAAATGATCATACGGAATGCTATACGTAAACGGTGGTTCGAATAAGACATCATCTCTATTTAAATCAATCATATTCGTATAATCTGTACAATTGAAGTTTATCAAAGGTTTTTGATAAACTCTAAGATGTGCCGGGTCGTACAGATTTCTTCGGTAGTGTAAAATTTTCTTGATTGCGATTTTTCGTGTCTCTTTTTTATCATCAAATAACATCGCTAACAAAATATTTTCGGAATGTGCGTAATATGAATTGTTTTTAATGACATTATTCACAACTCCGCGTAGATTTGTATCCAAATATTGTGTCCAACGAATGAATTTGTAAAATAATACACTACCGAAGACCACCGAATTATAGTACTTGATGTTGAAGTACATCGGCACATACACTTTCATTATGTATGTTGCCAAAATTTTCAAATTCCTTGATAGATTTTCAGTTGACACATACAACCGCAACAATCTATTCGCCTTGGTGAGCCAACGTGAATGTGCTATTGGTCCTGGTTTATTGTGAGATAAATCCGCAGGAACAACACCATTCGAAATTGCATTGGCCATTTTGTATAAGTACTTTGAATCGGTGGATAATTCAAATGGATCTAAATCAGGTGGCATGTTCTCTAGCACGATTATCTCGAATTCATCTACAAGCTGAAAAAAAAGAAATGAGATGAATTAAATTTTACCATTTAATAATGGAAAAAATCGATGAGAAAAATGACAAATGATACATACCGGAAGATTTTCACAAGTTTCAATTTGTTTGCCCAACGTTCCAGTTGTTGTTCGTGGTCCAGTGGTCGATGATCTTTCCAAAGTGTCAAACAAATGACGAAATGGCAGCTCGTTAAAGTGCAGCATGCACACAAACCAATGCAGCGGTCTATTCAAATGCAATTCAAATCGACGCAAAATCCCATTTCTTACGCCAGTATTTGTTGGCTCACCATCACAGCATATGCCGATTAATGCATCGAGAGCAATTTCTTTTTCGACGAAGAATGCATTAAATGTCATCAATTTGTGTTCAGCATCTTCATTTTCGACTTTTGTGTAGCCTATCAATTGAGAATTTGGTTCCTTCAAAACAACTAGATGTGGTTCTTTCACCATCCTTGCATGCAACTTCTCATCGATTTTTTCCATTGTTAAAGCATCATTTTTTCGGCCGTCGAATGAAAATGCTATCAAATTGGATGCATCATACTGCTTACGAAGCAGTTCTTCTCTGCATTTGGCCTTTTCTCGACGCACTTTATTTTTATCCATGATGATAGGATTGCCATGTGCATCTTTTACGTCAATGTCTTGCATAAGAGATGTTGCGAGTGCTGCTGCTATTCTATCAGACACACCAAATCGATCACACATCGCAGCGAAGTTCGAAGCATCGTATCTGGGAGTATACGGTCCTCGTATCATTGGCGGAATATCTTGTGGATTTGAACTTGGCTGATCTATATCAGTACTTGGTTCATATGCTGAATGGCTCTGTTCAACGCTTGTTGGTATTATTGTTGACGTTGGTGCTGGCTCTTCAACTTCTAGCACGAATTCCGGTATCGTCAATCTTCTGTCATTATTTTGATCTCGCATGAACTCTTTCAAATGATCTGGAATCAATCCACATGAGCATAATTCTGCTTTCAAGTCACATTGACATTTGCCGATGTAAAATAATTCTTTTGTAGATTGCTCGAACGTTCTGAATGAGGCGATATTTGAATGTTTAGTTTCGATTTGATACTTGTCAATCAATGTACCCAATTTTCTAACAACACTTTGTTTGGTTAGAATTTCAACATTAAGTTGACTCCAAATTTCAATCAATTTGTCTGTTACGTGCGGTACGAATGTTTTATACGAAAACATTTTGTTTTGGAGTTTAGCACGTTCGGCCAAGAAAAAAAAACATCTTAAAATATCCTGTTTCGTTGGCAGATCGAGTCCACTCAAATCACAAGATGCACCAAAAACAGCAACATCGTGCGAAGGCAAATGCTTCAAATGACTTTCGGTACTTGTTGATGTTGTTGCGGTTTGAGATGTAGACGGCAATGCATTTGGATCCATTGTATAATTTTACTAAAAAAATTTTAAAAAACTGAAATTAGTATATTTCAAAACATTTGGTTCGAATATATTTTTTCCACCTACAAATTGGCATAACTCATATGTGCCTAACTCATATATGTATATCAACAGCATTTACTCATATGTCAACCGACATTTCGCCTCTAAGGACCAGTTAATACATTATTCCAACGCACATTATTCCTACATGCTATACATATAAATACATTACAATGTATTACATATTTCAGAAAAAAGTAACCAAGCAAGAGAACAACATCGATGCCTATGTGTATTAAATTACAAAATTTTAACACATACCTTTTAATTCTTTTTGAATTTCACAATTATTCACTGGCAGGAAATTTATAATTCACTTTCACTGAAATGATGCTCAAACACTAATGAACTGAACACTCATAAATGTCATTGTGTTGTGCTCTTTCACAAAATATGTCGGTAATGATGTTTTACCGATGTTTTTTTTTAAATAAATGCGTTGTTGACTTGAAAGCAACAACACTTTGTCGCTTTTTTTCTCACTAAATTCATTTTTTTTATTTTTTACACATGTTCTTATTTTTTAATTTGAATTTTCATTGAAAAAAATTAAATAAAGATCAATTTTACCGAAAAACTTGTAATTTTTCTCGGAAAATAGACGAAAAATAGTTAAAATATGCATGAAACGCCCTCTGGCGGTAGTCATAGGTAAAAATAAAGATCAGAAATGAATTTCTCGACCCCAAAAACCCCCCATATACACATAAAAAAGATAATATAACGATGAATAAAAAAACGAATTTTGAATCAAAATGATGTTATAGGGAAAAAATCTTTTTTTGAAAAGTGGGAGACTCGAAAATCGAGATAGACCTATGGTTCCTTCGGCAAAAATTTTTCGGCTCCATACAAATTGGCCCGCCCTAATATATATATATATATATATATATATATATATATATATATCAGCAAAATGATTAAGGGAAATAATCTCTGGAGTGGCCGATCCGATTGAGCTGAAATTTTGGGAGAACGTAGATGTATATAGTAGGTAGGTCCACAACTTTCTCAAATTCAGATATCCTAAACCTTTTGGCGGCGGCGAGCGTTTTAGTGAATTTTGAGGAACTCCTATATTTCCAAGCAGTGTAAATTTTTGTTAAAGAAAAGTATTGGGAATGAAAACTAATTATGTTTTAAGCTTGTTTATGATAAAGAATTGGAAATTCTGAGCCGTGTGTGGGTGCAGGGTGCCTAAAAGTAGGCAAGGAATTTTTTTCAAATTTTGATTTGTCATTACTTGTAAGAAAAACAATGGATCATCGTGAAAATTACAGAGCGTATTGATGTTGACTAAAATATGGAACATATAGATTTTCAGCATAAAGCGGGTAGCCCTGTAGCTGTGGCCGGCTGCTGAAAAAAAATCCTTCAAATCATTGACCTTCCTGAAAAATTTTTGATTTTTGACAAAAATTTCAAAACTTTGATAAATTTTATCCTTTGTCCTTCATCTCAATATAAAATTTTCAAAATTCCGATTTGCATAAGAACGGCAACCCCTCACCAAATTACCTCTATTTTCAGCACTCAAAAGTTCTGTTCACGAGAACTGACGACCGGATAATTCGATCATAATGAAATTTACAGGATATGTTGGTATTAGCTAGGACCAGGTCTGATAGAAGTGATTTTTAAATCCGGGCAACCCTGTGGCAGTGGTACCATCTTGAAAAATAGCTGAGAAAAAAAACTGGTTTTAGGCCTATAACTTCCGATTCAGCCATCAGATTTGGACAAGATTCATACAGTACTAGATGAAAATTTGGTTGAAAAATTAGTATAGGGCTGGCAGCTGTGGTGATTTTTGTCTCATAAATCTTGCAAATTTGCTCAGCAAAATAAAGCTTTTTTCCCTATAACTTCCGGTCCAGTGTAGAAATCAAAACGAAGTTCATGCAGTAAATGGACCTTAATGTGAAGTAAATGTCGTAGGAATTTCGTACAAAAATCATGAAAGGGCTGCCAGCTATGACCATTTTTGTAATTTTATGAAATTTCTTTACTGAGCGATTAATGTCATTAGATTTGCAAATGGAAATGATCCTGCAAAGAAAGTTAACCACAAATATTAACGCTTTAAAAATTTGAAAAGTTTTGAGGGTGGCAACCCCAAAATTCTTTTCACCCGTATAACTTTCAGCGCAGTGATTCAATCGAAACGAAATTTACTGGTTGGGTTTAACTTAACGTAAAGCAGATTTGGTATGTATTTTGCTTTGCTGCTGACACAGAGTAACCAGCTTTAGCCATTTCCGTAAATATTGCACCAACAGATACTTCAAATTACGTTCTCATATGCAAAGCATTTGCAATAAAAATAGGGAATCAATTTTCAAATTTTTCGAGTTTTGAGCATTTTTCGGATGGCAGCCTCAAACAACGTTTAACCGCTGAAACTTTCGATGAAATCCTGCGATGAGAACGAAATTCAAAGGATAAGTTGGTTTGAGTATGAGCTTGTTATGGTAAACTTATTACTGCTTCGTTCGGAAAGTGTTGCCAGCACTGAACATTTACATCATTTGTGTTATAGTTGAGTTTTGTTGCTTTGGATAAGGAATGGTTGATATGATTCTACAAAACAGTGTATTACGTCTTTCCACACTTTTTTGTCACTCAAAGACAATTTCTTCGAAAATTAGTTTTCTAGCGGTTCAGGTGCGCTAGAGTTTTTTTTCTTTTGTATTGCTAAATTCTGTTGTACGAGGATTAGGTTGGCTTATCACTATACACATCAGCCATCGCTTGTCTATTCCATCAGACCATTCAACATAATTCAAACAGAGTTAATTCAACCTAGTGGTGATGCCAACCTATGGTAGGTATCACCGCTAGCAGTGCGGCAAAATTAGAAATTTGGCAAATTCTGCCGCTGCGGCAAATTCGGCCGCAGCCATTGTGCGCGTTACCATACAAAACAGTGCAATCTAATTTTTTACAGCACTTTGCCGCAGCCCACTGCGTTTGCCGCAGTGGAAAACGCTGTATTGTGATTAACCTATTAGTACGGTTAAAATCAAAGCATCAATAAAGGAACTTTCACTTCGATTGCCGGCGCCAAAGGGTTAAAGATTATTAACTTTTTGTGAGACCTGGCACTATTTTGCATATACACCAATGTGTCTTGAAAATTTCAGTTCAATCGGATGGTGCGTTCCTGAGATTTTTTCAAAATTTTTTGATGATGTATATATATATATATATATATATATATATATATATATATATATATATATATATATATATATATATATATATATATATATATGTATATACATATATATATATATATATATATATATATATATATATATATATATATATATATATATATATATATATATATATATATATATATATATATATATATATATATATATATATATATATATATATATATATATATATATATAGAAATATGAATTTTTGGCCAAAGTGATTTTAATACTAATGTTCTTCTTCGAACATTAGTAAAAAGCTCTAGCGCACCTGAACCGCTACAAACACTAATGTTCGATGAACAGTACAAGAATCGTGCAGATTCTGAGTGCATATTCTACCACATGTGCTCCAACCTGTTTCGATTACAAAATCACTTTGATCTTAACAATGTATTTAAACTCATAGGGTGGAAAGGATTTCAGGAATTTCAAGATTTAGGAAAGCCAAACACTGCAAAACTTTGAAAGCAGCATAACATAACAAAAACAAAGAAAATGCTTAGTGCTAGCCACACTTTACCATCACTGCAACTAAAAGTCTCCCACAATCGCCTCACGTAAAAATCAAATAACCCTATCGATTTCGATTTTATCCGATGATTTCGTCGAAAGTTACAGGGATAGAAAGATGTTTAGGGTCAAAAAACGAAAGATGTCTGGAACCAAAAATTTTCCAGAACTTAGAAAATTTAAACACTGGTAACTTATTTTCATTGTGAATGCTCGCGATATGAATACTTGATGTAAGCATTTATTGATACGACAATAGCAAAAAAACGCCTCGCGTTGGCAACCCTTTGCTAACATCAAAGCCAAAAATAGATCACACCTGCTTCATATTGAAATCAACCTACTCTGCGAGTTTCGAAGTTATGTGGGTAAAAAGAAATTTAGGGCTACCAGTCGCAAAAGTTTTCAAATTTTCGAAAACTTAATATTTGTTGTTTATTGTCAATACAAGATCATTACCGTTTGAAAACTTTACGGTAAAATTGCTAAATAAAGATATTGCAAATAAATACAAAACCAACAATAGCTGGCACCCCAAAATGGTTTTTTTACCAAATTCCTTCTGAATAATGCCTATATTAAGTTCCATCTATCATATGAAATTCGTTTTGATTTCATGACTGCACTGGAAATTATAGGGCAAAAAGCTTTACTTTCCTGAGCGAATTTTCAAAACCCAAGACACCAAAATTACCATAGCTGGCAGCACCAACCGAATTTTGCAACCGAATTTCTATTAAGGGGTTAGTCCACTGTTAAACTGCTCCAAATGAACTTTTTTTTTAAACAGCTACCAAAAAAAAACTATTCAAGATATCGATTTGAAATTTTTCATGCATCTTTATTGAAGTTAAGAGTTAACATTTTCATTAGAAAAAATTATTAGAAAACAAAATGGCGGCCGCCATAATGGATCGCCGCAGCACCGCCGAAAAAAAAAAGCAAATTGCGCCTCGTAAATTCCTGGACAAAATAAGCATCTGTGAACAAATTATCAAAAATATTTCATTATTTTTGAGTATAAAGGACTGCACGGGTCTAAATTTAGAGCCCTAAAGCGATTAAAAAAAATGTGGTATACTTTTGAATCAAAAAAATTAATAAAAAAAATTTGTTTAATCAAAAAAATGTTTCCCAGGTCGTCATTTTTATTTTTTTTGTTCTTAATTTAGGCCCGTGCAGTCCTTTATACTCAAAACTAATGAAAGAGTTTCCAAATCGCTTCTATCAGACCTGGTCCTAATTAATACCAATACATTCTGTGAATTTCATTTATAACTGATAATTGGATCGCGAGTTCTTGTGAACAGTAGTTTTTGATGTTTAAAATATAGGTAGATTGGAGGAGGGTTACCGTTCTTATCCGATGTGAAATTACAAAAGTTTTGCTTTGATTGTACAGACAAAGCATAAGATTTCTATATGAGTTGGTTTTAACTGTAAGAGACGAAAATTTTTCATTAGAGTCGATGGTTTGAAGGTTTTCACTTTCAGCACGGCCATAAAAAAAAACCACACGTGTCTACAACTTAGTAACAATAGTATGTTTTGTAAGTTTCATAATGATTTGATAATCTGGACAAAAGCTATCGCAATTCAAAAATTTTCCCGACCTCATTTTACTCGTCTAGCGCACACGTAGGGTTAAAAATTTCAAATAAAATTATCATATTGACATTTAGTCATATTGACAAAGTTATATGTTGACAGAAAAATAGGTGTATTTAAAATATAACTAAGATAGCCGCCGGCGCCAAAGGGTTAAAGATAATTAGCTTTTTGTGAGACCTGGCACTATTCTGCATATATATATATATATATATATATATATATATATATATATATATATATATATATATATATATATATATATATATATATATATATATAATATGAAAATATGAATTTTTGGCCAAAGTGATATTAATAATAATGTTATTCTTCGAACATTAATAAAAAGAAAGTGTTATTTACCGTCAAAGAGTAGCCGCTGAACATGCGATAAATTGAAATAAGTCATAATGACAAGAATACACTCTTGCCGAGACATGCCGAGCCGAGAGTGTGGATAATTTTCTCCTCACGCTCGTCTGTTTTTCTAGCCGAGAACGAGAGTGCGGATGGTTTCCTCGCCAAGGCTTGTCATGTCTCGCCATGTTTGTTTGCCATCGCTCGCCTGTTGTATGAGCGTAACTTCTACGCTCGCCTTACCTCGGGGTCAATTCAATTTTTTTCAGTTTTCGGTATTGATTAAAAAGGATTTGAACAAAATTTTGGTGCTGGCTCCAATGATATTTGCAAATCGATTTAGATTGCATACGAAATCGTGAACAAGATACATCATATTGGACAAAATGCATGAATACGAAAGAAAAGGTACCCTGTTGGAATATATGTAAATAAAATTATGTAAAGAGCAAGTGCTACGTGCCTAGACTACATGCATATCTGTACACTTAAACTTAACACTCTTAAAATCTCCCCGACGCGGATATTTCATTTTGAGCAAAAAAACGGGTCTATGGCTTAAATTAACGGTTTTTGAGTGAATGCGTGTAGTCACGGCATAAGAATGAGATCGACAGGCATATATATATTATATATTTGATATACGGTATATGTATTTATATACACCAAATCACATGTGAAATTTGGTACGAACGGTGGAATGTACCTATAGTGTCGATGTGAAGATTCTCCATAGTATGATGCATACGTATTCAAGTTCGCTAGTGTCAGATATTTCCAGCAGGATACAAGCAGTTCCTTTCGTATTGCGAGAAGATCACCATCGCCAGTAAGATGCGATTGGTGCGATCCTTTAAAAACTAGAATGTACTCCTGGCTCAATGCTGACGTTTAGGGATAAATTTCCTGATAATAAAGGGTTGCCCATAAGTTCTTGGAAATGTAAATAATAAATAAAAAACTGATAGCAATAAGAAAAATATTTATATTTCGTATTAATCTTAAGAAAATGGGAATTATTTGTTGTAAATTACATCATCCAAATGTAACCCGTTACGATCTCGACACTGCTGTAAGCAACGTCTAAAACTATCGATGAAGACGCGACAAGTCAATTCTGTGATATTAGCCATTTATCTTCGAATATTTTCTACCAGGACATTCGTTTGTGTCATATACTTTAGATTTGAAATAGATCCATAAGAAAAGGTTCATCGTGGTCAGATCCAGACTGCGTCTCTTCTTCGAGAGATCACTTTGTTGGGGAAAAGCTGACGAACGACGGGCACAGCGATGTAAGAGGTATGATGAAACCAGGTCTGCGTATTGTAGCCTAAAAAATCTCCAACTTGGGTGTAAAAAAGTCAATCACCGCTACATATGGCTCGGAAGTAACTGTAACCTCCAGGCCCCTGCCGGCCTCAAAATAATTAGGGCCCATGATGTCACGCGCTGACATAGCGGCCCAAACTGTCACTTCAGGGCTGTGTAAAGGATTTTGATGTCTACGGTTTGGATTTTCGGGGCTCCGGTGGCGGCAATTTTGTTTACTTACCCATTAATATGGAAGTGAGATTCATCAGAAAATAACACGTTGGATAACGTCAGTGTCTTTTAATTACAGCAGCAACTAAACATTCGTAAGAGTACATACGTAAACCTTTCTTTTAAATCCGCTGGAACGCTTACAAGTAGGCTGGGTAGGATTTTCACGAACAGACATTAACACTATGTTGATATCCTGTCCTGTGATGATCTTGGTCTACCCGACTGCTGCTTATCTAACGTCAGATCAGTTTCTTTAAATTTTAAGACCCAATTCTTGATCGTTCACTGAAAGAAAAAGTCGTGGCTGATTTAACGACTATTGATAGTAATGCAACAATTCATTCAAAATTGTCGAATGAACTACGGAAAATGGTTTTCTCTACTATGCTAAAATAGTTCATTTGACCATACAAAAGTAGTTGACTTTGCTGATACAAAAAATATTGAAACCTTCGAGGATTCAACTATGTTAATTGGTTCATAAGTACGATAAATAGTTGATCTATAGAAAAATGAGCAACAAATCATTTAAAACTACAAAATATTGAATTATCAACAATTTTCATAGTAAGCGAACCACTCTCAAATTGTTACAATAGTTAAATAGTTAAATCAACCACGACTTTTTTTTTCAGTGTACAGTTTCGTTTTTCGCAACCATAATACACTAGATTCTGAAGAAAGTGCTTTGGCTCATAATAAAAGAATATTTTTTTAACATCAACCTTACAAAAAATTATTTTCAGTAAATATCCAGCTTGCAATACCGAAAGAAACGCCAAAACGTAGTTAAACTGCGATCCTTTAACTTAGTAGGCTCGAGTATTACTCCGTCAATTACTAGAAACAGATATCCATATTCTCAGGTTCAAGACTTCCAATTTCAGCTGGCTCTGCTAGTAGAAAGCTGCTAACTTTATTTCAAATTGTCTTCACTTCTACCTCAACCAGAATTGTTTTTCCAAAATATGTGTGAGATGAGTTGCGAAAACCGAGCAGCGTGAACGAAAATGCGCAATTCAAGTTTCATTCCTTTCACCTTAAGTAAAATAGGCTAAACTTCAAGTCACTTTTTGTTACAGTCAAGCCAAGTAGTTTATAAATTAAATATCAATCATATTGATGTGTATAAAATAAGCTGAGAAAAAAATGTCTGAAAGAAATTATTAGTTTTGGATTAAAAGTCAACAAAGAACAATGCGTTCCTTGTACATAACTTTAAAAAGTATTTTCTTCTTCCAAATTGGTGATCCCGACTAAGGAAACGCTATGCCGCAGCAGCTGCGCTACGCGGCAACACTAAATTTTGAATCGAAAACCGGAAGGCAGTGCAGTTCGTAGCGACAAATTGACCCAACCGTGAAATGACGTCTATAAGTCATGAGTGCAAATCAAGCCCTGACACGGCAACCGTCGGCTTGGTATCGCTAAGGGTGGCTACCTTGGCACTGAAACTTGACAGCCGTCGTTTCAGCAGGCTCCCATACAGGCAATCACCACGGCAACCTCGCCCTTGTTTAGATATATTTTAATTTCTTGACCGATATCGAAATTTCGAGGGTAATCTGACCTCTTTTCAGTGTCTATCGATCACCATATTCTGAGAAAACTCCCAAAGCTATTAGCTCCACGTGAATTTATGGTGAACAAAGTCCGCGCCCAAGAATTCATGAAACCTTCACTTGTTTTTTTAGTGCTGAAAAAATTTAGAATGACTATAAGAAAAAATATTGATCTAATAAATGAGTGACTACTGAAGGAAAGAGTTGTATTTCGATTTTCTGCTCAATCTTTATTAGTTAATTAATTTGAATTCAAAGTGTACAAAGAAAACGATTACAATAACAAATCCGAAAGCAATACAAAAATAGGTACGAATAAGTAACAATAATCTCCTAAAACTAATTTAAATGATGTGGCTATATATTTAAAAACATTTTTCACTCTAATTGAAATAATTTATTTTTTTGCATAAGCTAGATCAAAGCTCAGTGGTCTGAATGTAGGGCTTCCTTTTCAAGTATTTTCTGTTAGCATAATAATCACGATTATATTTCAAACGACGTCCGCGTACAATCCGTGACGCCATGCTAGTTCTTCGAAGAGTATTACGATAGATATTCGGCTGTTCTAGGCGACGACTCGAATTGAGAATAATAGATGAAAGCGCCTCCTCGTCCAGAGCAGTGGAATGCGCGATAGAATTGTTTCCAGCATCATCTGCGATGTCTTCCAACGGTTGCTCCGAATACTTGATGTACATATCAGCCAGTGCTCGAACCGACTCCGCAAACATGTGATATCCTTCTTCAGTAAATACAATACTAGTAACCTCAACCTTACTAAAGTCGATTGTTATAGATTCCATTTTGTTGAGGGGCCCACCGATGTGATCACAACTAAAATCAGCTCTAAAATGAATGTCAACATGAGGACTCTACCTTTTATTATTAGCAAGCACAGGCGACATGTTTGGAAACGGTCAGTATCATTTATTGGTAGTTAAACAGGTAACTGCAAAAATCGTTTAAAAGTAGCCTTTACTAATTACCTGGGTCCACTAGGAAAATATATTATTATCCTCTTGCAGGCACTCTGTATCAAAAGGTCAAAACCGAACATTTCATTCTATTTTAAGTTAACGAAGCAGCTATGGAAAAGCAAGAACGTCGTCAATCTACATCCGAAAAATCCTCTTCAAGAGCACGTGGAGAATCTGTTTCGAAAAAACCCGATACGAGACCGCGAATCGTTGGGGAAATTCTCAAAAAAATTAAGAAATGCAAATTGATCCGTGGCAGTCGTTTGAAATATAATTCCGAGTATTACGAAAACCGAAGAAAATATTTTACGGACAAGGGCGTATCGAAAGAAAATAATATCATCCAAGTGATTTTGAGTTTCAAGTTACTGAATAAATAATATGTTTGATTTGAAATTGTGTTTTTTTTTCTGGTTATTTTATAGCTAAGTGTTTAATGTTTCTGGCTCCATGTTCGGGTTGCAATAAAAATCCTTCGAATACCTCTCATGTTACATGAGTGTCACACAAATCCAAATACGTTCAAGCTCGTTCCTTGAATTAATAAAATGCATGTGTAAATCGCGGTTTTACAGATTAAAGAATGTATACATGGAACCAAGGCCTTTTCAATGCCGAACTTGTATAGGTAAACAAAGAATAATTCTATTCTATGCAAATCAGGGGTCGGTAACTGTCTACAAGTGCTTATCAAGGACAAAATGGAAACAGTTCGTGTATCGTTTAGAGACAGATGTAGCTTTATATTTGCATGAGTCACAGACACAGCAGTGGGGACGTTGGAAGGTAAATTAGGAAGGAAATGTTTAGACAAGAAAGAGTAAGTAATCGGATCTATTAGGATGAAGAGGATTCCAAACATTATTAATATTATTAATGTGGATACATACATCGAATAAAAAGATCAATTTAGACGTAATTTGTATGTACTTAAAGTTGTTTTATGCGGTGCTCTTACGTTTGGGGCAAACATTGTATAATCTATATCTATAACAGAACAATGCTAACCAGTGCAGACGCATTGGAAACAACAACAACTCCTCCTATCCATAACATGAGTTGTTGTTTCCAATGTGTCTGCACTGGTTAGCATTGTTCTGTTATGGATAAGAGGAGCAAAAAAAACGCGCCTAATAAAAAGATAGCCGTAACGTTTTTCAATGATGTAGCCAACTCAAATATATCAAAATAAGCATCAGTAAGTTTTAGAAACTGAAAGGGACACTGTTTTGGCTTCAGAAAAGCTTTATCTATTTGATAAAAACTTAAAGCGAGCATTCAATAGTGATCTGCACATTAGTTTATAAGTTTGGTTGCTCATTACACTGGCTCAAATGCGTAATCATTTCACCACGAATTCCTCTTTTCCTTCAGTACAGCTGTGTCTGTTATATGCAAAGCCTTGTTGTTGTCTTCTTGCCCAAAAACTGCTCTTCATTCTGTTGTTTTGAATTTCCTATATTATGCAATATGGGAAATTCAAAGCAACAAAAAATGATTTGGCCTCCTTGTGAAATAAAATATTGAGTATGTTTTCAACCACCATAACTATCAAGTGTGGGAAATATGATTCAGCCTCCAAGCATATTTTCTAACATCTAAAGATGGAAGAACGTATCTCTGTCGTTCACACGCATGGAAGGGTGCTGACTTTTGGACTGCATGGCAAAACTTTGGTAGTTGATTGGCTCAACCCTTCCTAAATGACAATCATACATTGATTTGCTCAATACTTCGACTGCGCATCTCTTCAAGACCTTCTATAGTCTTTCGAAATTTCCTCTTTTAATTTTCATATAAATTAATATAAATAAATTCGAGAAAGCACTTGATTTCAATCTCTTACAATTTCAATATGCCACCAACCACAGTGTTCAAAATCTCTCTCGTATTCAATGTTTCAATACACATTAGCCTCGTTTATAACGTGGTTTCAAACTGGCTTATGATTAGTCAAACCATGTTGTATACGCGCAGTGGATTGATTTGAGTTAAGTCGATCCGATCACGAAATTTGACTGGATTGGTTCGACTTGGGTGTTAAAAGACGCGGATTGATGGATTGAGGATTGAAAAATGTGAAGCCCACTTGAGTTCTATTCATATATGTGACGTTACGATGCGATTTACTTCACTTTAGTAGAACTAGCTGCATTTTATTCGGTTAATCCACTTTAATCCAGTCACACCAAAAACCTACTTTGAAGTTTCATTTCAATCCGTTCCACGTCAAGCCAGTCCAAGTCGATCCTGATAATATACACGGCTATTGAATCCTGTGTTGAAACTTACAAGACGCGAGTATCATCTTGCAGCCATAGGTATCAAAACGTGCCACCCTTCATTGCAAAAATGTACGAAGAACGAAAAACAGTTCGCAAAAGGCTCAGCCAAATCTAAGAATCTTAGCAAGCCAACATTAGAAACAAGTGCTAAGTTAGGTAATAAAAGGAAACTTATAGTTACTCAACTTGCATTATGTTACCAGTTTGAGCCCAACTCACCGCTGGCCAGTTAAAGTTGCCAAGCAAAGTGAACGTAGATGAAGAAGTTTAGAAAATTGAGAGAGCCGGACACTCGCAAAGAGTACACCGGATGATACTTTCTTCTACTTGCATAAATTGCTGGATGTCAGTCCTATTCTATTCACGTGAAATGCAGCAAAGCAATAACTTATCTGCAGGTCGACTGTAGCTCACAAGCAGTTTCCTGCTCGTTGCTAACAGGGTGATGGCCTTCAGTCCATCTTGTTTCCCCTTCAGACTTCAATTCGGCCCATGACATCGAATCTGATTGGTTGGTGCCCCCAAAAAATTATATTTCTTTACCTGTTCGGCAGCAGCGGACATTTTAGTGACTTTTTCCGATAGCCCTATATTTCTATGAAAATAAAATGTTTGTAAAAAACAAGTATGAGACATAAAGAATGATCAAGTTTACACTCGGCTATGATAACGATTTGGAACTGTTTAAACATATGTGGGCGCTAACTGCATAAAAGTAGACAAGGATTTTATTTTCAAATACCAATTTTTCATAGCTTCTGACCGAAACATTGGATCATTACGAAACCAAACAGTGAAAAATCGCTTCAAATCATCAGCTCTTCTGAATTTTTTTCGTTTTTTTGAAAAAATATTCAAACGTTGGATAAATTTTATTCTATGTTCAATATGTTAAATTGAAATATTCAAAATTCTACCTTGTACAAGAACAATTACCCTTCATCAAATTATCTATTTTCTGAGCACTTGAAATTTCTGTTCATGAATATGACATTCGCAGGATGGGTTGATTTTGGGTAGCAGAAGGACAGATAAACAGAAAATGTGGGCAACCCTGTGGTAGTGGTGACATCTTCAGAAATCACTCAGGAAAATAAGTGCTTAATATCACTATCACTATCAAGAAATCATAATGTTTTCCCAATGAAAGTGGTTTTGGTAATAGCCAGTATACCGTGCGTTTTCTTATGAAGATTACAAGCTCTGTTTTAGCCGGGTTTGCCCTAAGTCCAGCCTTTTTGACCGTGATTTGGATCTAGAACAGTTCTAATTACATAAAGCCTGGCAAGATTTTACAGAATCACTCAGCTTCTAAGTACTACAAAGCATTCGACATACCCAGTAAAAATGTGATATGTTGTGGTGCCTCCTTGCCTACTATTTTCTCCACTTTGACACCCAAAAAAAATGACCCAAGAATAGGTGGCCTATTTTTTAACTTATCCGATTCCAAAGTCTTCAGGGTTTTACCCACCTCATATTGAACCATTGGTGTTACTCGCAACAATTTGTCAAAAACCACTTTGATGTCTAAGAAGGCTGCTAGCATGAATTTCTTTCGCTCTAAGGATATTCCTACCGTATTGCTCAGTTTATGTAGCTTCTACTGATGTGGCCGCCCAATACGCGTGCTTGTTGACATAAAGTCCCTTAATATCAATCGAGCCCTCTATGAGCAAATCAACCAGCTTTGATTTTGTCTAAAGCTCGAGTAATACCCCAAGGTGGAGGTATGCAGTCAACATATGCTGCGATTTAGGGATGATGGTCCTGAGATCCTGTCATACACTCTTATGGCATTATTATTAAGATATGAATATGGTAATCGCCCATTTAAATTTGACCTCACCTGGTACTTTCTTAATCAGATGCTTGGGCGATTATATCGCGACGCCATGTTAGCCAATTTCAGGATGTGAGTTTCCAGTAGCATGTCCAGGCACTCATCTGGGTCCTCTAACCAATCCCAACCTTCTCAACGTAAAAAGGTAGGTAAGATGGGAGTGACACTTCTGACGGCTTCTGTGCTGCCCTCGATGCTCTCACAGAATGGTCTCTATGAGCCATGTTTGGTTCAGCGTATTTTTTTTTTTTTTTTTGAATAGTGAAAGCTCCAGCTTGTGTCAGTTCCCGTTGTTCATGTGTGGGTTCCTGCTTCTGTAAGCTATTTTTTCTACCAGAAAGTAACGCTTTTCCTTCCGAATCTTTTGGCACACTGGAAATTGAAATATTTTACCTTAATATCTACTAAACAGTTAATTTGCCCTAGGCTCGTGAACACTCGATTTTCTTACTTCCTGTAGTGTCTCTTTGTTTTCATTGAGGAAACTTTCTATTGTGTTCTTAGTGAGCTCTGAAGTCCTTTAAATAATATTTTAGAGCTCATCCATATACAGTGGTGGTCACTCTCCATTATACGTGGGACTACAAGGGCAGTATAAATTACTTCATCTTTTTCATGCCGATAAATGTGGGCTTATTACTTTTTTCAAGGATGTCGATGTTGGTTGGAATTAAAAATTCTTTTGTTGTTGTTTTTGTTGAAGCTCTTTTTTGTTGTTGTTTCTGTTGAAGCTCTTTTATATCTTGTGAGAAAATTTTGTCCCTGCCGATGGTAGTAACAGACTTCATACCGCCATCTACAATGCTTCTCAGTCTTGGTATGATAAGATCCATAAGACGCCAGCCTTGACCTTCCTTGACATAAACACAGCGCAAGTGTTACCTTTACAAAGCTACGGGATCCAAATTACATTTAGTTTTGTTTTGGCGGCAAAGCAAGTCTTTATATTATCCCTTAAAAAATCGCAACATTTTCTCCATCACACGGAAAGAAATCTCAACCAACGTAGGCTATTCTAGGTCGTTATATATTAGTTTTCAAAATTCGATATATATATTAATTTTCAGAGAAAATCAGTCGCAAATCGAGGTGAAACAAACTAACCCATCTGCACAATTTGGCATCAGAACTTAACAATCAAACTAATCATGCATGCCCGCCTCGAAAGTCAGTGCATCAAGTTGTAAGCATTTCAAAGAAGTTAGTCAATCTTAGCTTGTTATTTGACATTAAGAAAACATTTATAAATCCATGTAGAACAACTAACGGATTCAAAGCTTCCAAAACATGCACCTCTCCGTCCAGGCAGGTGACAATTTTTTTTCAAATAAACTTATTGGTGTTCTTTATGGCTCAATGTTAGGACCCATCCTCTTTAACGGAGTCAATGCGGGTCAGCCTTACAAATCAAACAACGAAGACAGAACGCACCTATATGATGAAACCTCCCTTATGCATCACCACATAATCTAAAGTATGCTACAATTTGTATGTAGAAATACTGAGGTGCTTATCAGAAATGGCCTATCTGATTGTTTGATATATTGGGATATCTGTTGTATTGATATGATATATTGGCCTATATGTTGTTTGTTGAGTTAACACCGGATTTGAAAATTATATACTCTATTACATCATTCTACAAAATATGTGAAAGCGATTTTTTGTGGAAGTAGCTCGAATCAATAATATTCTGCATGCTGCAGAAAAGCACAAGCTATTGTCACCGAACCTACTAAAATGGACTTATACTAAGAATGGCAGAATACATAACTTTTCTCTGTAATTACTAGGCGCGTTTTTTGCTCCTCTATCCAGCACATAGGCGCGTTTTTTGCTCCTCTAACAGAACAGATGCATTGAAAACAACAACACTCCTGTCCTAGTGAATTGACTAGCTCAGAAATTCTGTTCTGCAGAGGTACTTCACGTACTGAACTATAGAATGTGCTGATAGAAAAAAGAAAAACTCATGAGTAGTTGCCTTTTTTGCTGTGTGGTGGCCTTGGATTTTTCAATGTTATTTTGGTAGTTATGAAATCAGAAAAAGTCCACATAATGTGTAGAGCGTTAAAAGAGGTAATTTTCTGTTCTTTTTCTATGTTCTATCGATTGTGGTAGTTTATACTCGTTATTTGCTCCCTTTATTTTCAGCTGTTTTGCACTACCAAATCGAATACAGCAACCTATAGAAAGCTCAGTAAACTGCAGCAGTAACTGAATTTGGCAGCCGGCTTCTTTTTGCTGCGAAATTCGGCTTGCAGCAAGAGTACAAAAACGACTTTCTGCGAATCTATTTTAATATATTATAATAGATTCAGGTACGCGAACAGACCTATGGATCGTTTTTTAGCGCCATTGTTCTATTCAGTTCCAGAGCAAAAACACGCACCTACTATAAACTGTCTGCCTTGTGAATCTATTGCGGCCCCCACTTAGTATTTGGTTCGTACAAATAAATATGTGTGTAAAATTTGCTCAATTACAGCAACAGCACAAATAATAAATGAAAAACAAATTTATGGTTACACCATTTTTATTCAAATATAACTAATATAACACTTTTAATTACTACGTAATACTAAAACTTAAAGAACATCATAGACTCAAGAATATACTTAAGGTGACAAATTTTTTGTAAACTCTTACTGGATTTATACACTTTCGATTTTCTTAGAGTTTTCGCAATGAAACCTTTCATGCTATCTTTGAAGCTTGGCTTGTCATTTGTATCTCTTCTCGACCTTTCGTGTTTGGTTGGTGTGCTCATATTCGTACGTAACTGCGATGTTTCGCATGCAGCACCATTTTTAGTAGCAGCTTTCGTTAAGGTCTCCAGTGAATCAACAAATAATTGTAAATCGCAAGCGCTAAAGTCATTAGCGTTCACCATTCGTGGAAATTTTCCATTATTTGGTGTCGAAATATCACTTTGTGATTTTTTCAGAACAGCACCAACGATACGTGGTTTTCGTGATTCCCTTAACTCGATTGCGCTGGCCGAAGCTATCAAATTGCCACATTCAGTCCTAGTTGTTTTATATCCTGGTAGTTGATCCTGACGCTGCCTTCGTAGCTTGATCTTCCGAAGTCGATCGATTGTTTCCATTGATTCCACAAACAATTCAAAGTCATCGTTGTCAAATCTAGCCATGTCGATGTATCTGGGAAAGCGTTTGATCACAATTTTCTTCTCGATGCACATTTTATTTCAAATTCACAAACTCTTTTGGCGGTAACAAGCTGTTATGGTGTCCACTAGAATATTAACTTTGAAGTAAAGTCAATGCCTTTCCTCTTATATATTGAAAACTTTTAGACAACACTAACTTCCAGAATTCCCCAAAAAACCAATAGCAAAATATCAAAAGATTAGGGACGAAAGCCAACGGTCAAAGGTAAATTTTATTAGTATAATTTCAACAGATCTAATCAAATAACATTTTGCGAGCAAAATTAGATTTTAATTACCTTACACAGGTAGATATCTTTTCGGTCGTTCTGGGTACGAATTTACATTTTATTAGTGAAAGGTCATAGCCCAGGTAAAAATGCCAAGTGGGCGGTGATTTCACGTACTTGTATGTACTATATGCTGAACAGGTTTGGCCAGGTGACTTTTAGTGGGGATTTTGGAAGTTTCGAGTGTAAAAATGCAATCAGTGAACTTTGTATATATTTAGTTGAAAAATGGAATGATAGTCAAATGCCTGGCACAATTAATTCTACTTTCTTTAATAGTGCCCACGATAAAGAAATTATAATATTTCAAAATGTTGTTATGCCATTATATACAGTTCTCAAAAGTCTTTAATTGCGTTCAAAAAACATTAAAACTAAGATATCTTTTCCGGCGACAGATATCTAAGTAAATTTTGATGTACCCCTATATATCAATGCAAAGAATTTTTTTGTATATGAAATGTATATAATAAAATAAATATAAAAGGAAATGAAGGCTGATGGTGTTTTATGCATGTGAATGATAAATTTCAAACCTTATGCGAGTGCTGAGTGCCTCGAGGTAATAGGTCAAGGAGTTTTTTTTTCAAATTTCAATTTGTCATAGGTTGTAACAAAAAACAATGGATCCGCGCGACATTTGCCAGGGCATGTTAGTGCTGACCAAAACTATACATATGAGTGTAAGAGCAATCTTGTTGCTACGGAACGCACGTAAAGAAAGTCCTCCAAATTATCGACCCGCCTAAAAAATGATCAATTTTTTCAAAAATGAAAACGGTCGATTAATGTTATCTTTATCCACCTTGTCAAATTGAAATCTTCAAAATTTCGTGTCGCGCTGCAGCGATAAACCTTTACCAGATTACCTCTATTTTGAGCACTCGAAACTTTTGTTTACGAGAACTCATGACTGGATCATCAGATCAATATAAAATTTACAGAGTGATTTGATTTTTAGCTAGGAGCAGGTCTGATAGGAGTGATTTTGCAATGTGATCAACCCTGTGGTAGTAGTATGGAACTACTGCCAAACGGCTGCCCTCATCAATCGCTAAGGAAAAAACTGCTTTCATCGTTCAGTCAACAGATTTTGATGAAATTCACCAAGTAAGAAGACCTTACTTAAAGCCAAATCTACTACAAGTTTGGCCAAAAATGTAGGCTAGAGCTGCCAGCTATGGTAACTTAAAAATTCGGTGAGCAAATAAAACCTTTTGCCTGTTAGCTGCAGGTGCAGTCATGTAATCAAAACGAAACTCACATAGTAGGTGAATCCGGTGGTAAGTCAAGTTTGATAGGAATTTAGTTAAAAAAGTACCATGGGCTTACCAGCTATAGCACTTTTTGTATGATTTTGCCATTTTTTTCTCAGTGATATTATTATTAAATCTTCACATAATAATGGCATTTTTGTGACAAAAAACCACATATATACAAATTCCGAAAATTCGACAAGTATTGTGGTTGGTAATTCTAAAATTCCCTTTACACTATAACTTCCAATGTAGTCATCGCATTGAAACAATATTGACCTCAGCGTGAAACAGATTTGGTTTACTTTTGGCTGAACTTCTAGCAAAAGGTTGCCAGTACTTTTTTCATACCTATAGATCCCACGGTTAAATATGCATACGACAAACATCTAGAATGAATATAAACATCCAAAATTTAAATTTACCAAGGTATAAAAATGATTCCCCAAACATCTTTCTATCTCTTTAACTTTGAATAAAGTCATCGAATAAAAACGGAATTCACATGGCAGATTGATTTGGACGTGAAACAGCTGCGGCAGACTTTTGGCTGCAGTGCTAGTAAAGTGTTGCAAGCACTGAGCACCTTGATCATTTTTGTTATAGAAAATGCTGGATAGATACGCAAAGATACGCATCCGATAATAAACATAAGCTACAAGTATTTAACTTTCCTAAATTTTGAAATTCATGCAAGTTATCACCTTGAAAACCTTTCTACACTATGAGTCTAAGCCCATTCTTGAGATCAGTTTGGTATATAAACGTTCAAAACAGGTGGACTGAAATATGGGGCATGAGTGGTGGAATATGCACTCAAAATCTGCACGATTCCTCTAATTTTCTTCAAAAATTAGTGCTTTTAACGGTTTGTATGAGCTAGAATTTTTAACTAAAGTTCGAAAACATTAGTATTAAAATCGATTCGGCCAAAAATTCATATTTCTATATACATAGTATTAAAAATTATAAAATTCATATTTCTATATACATAGTATATAGAAATATGAATTTAAAAGTATAAAGTATATTTATATATATATATATATATATATATATATATATATATATATATATATATATATATATATATATATATATATATATATATATATATATATACATATATATATATATATATATATATATATATATATATATATATATATATATATATATATATATATATATACATATATATATATATATATATATATATATATATATATATATATATATCAAAAAAATTCAGTGACTATTTCTCCAGCGCCATTCGATTCAGCTGAAACTTTCAAGACACATTGGTGTATATGCAGAATAGGTCCAAGTCTCACCAAATGTCAATTATCTTTAACCCTTTGGCGCCGGCGGCTATTTTAGTGATATTTTTAATATGCCTATTATTCCGTCCACAAATAATTTTTGCAAAAATTAAGGTAGCGAAATAAATTTCATGCGTATTTTAAATGTGAATCAGATAATGTTTTGGAATTTTTTAACCCCATGTGCGCCAAGTGGCTAAAAAGAGACCGGGAAAATTTTTAAATTGCGATATCTTTTGACAGAGCAATTTAATCATTATGAAACTTTCTGAACATGTTGGTATTATTTAGTTGTTGATTTGTGTAGCTTTTGATGAGCATGTTGGCAACCATGTAGCTAGCGCAGGCGTTGAAAGTGAAAACCTTCAAATCATCGACTCTCCTGAAAAAATGTCGTTTCTTGGAAAAAAAGCCACTCATATATAAATCTTATGCTTTGTCTACATAGTCAAAGTAAAAAATTTGTAATTTTACGATGAACACGCCTGGCAAACCTTTCCAAATTTACCTATATTTTTAGCATCAAAAATTTCTGTGCACGGAAACTCACGATCCGATAATCAGAATCAGTTGAAATTTACAGAATGTATTGGTATTAAGTAGGACTAGATCTGATAGAAATGATTTTGAAATGCAGGCAATATTGTGCCAGTAGTGCGATTTTAAAAAATCACTAAGAAAAATAACTGCTTTTGGCCCTATAAATTCTGATTCAGTCATTGGTAAAATTCACACAGTAGCTGAACCTTACTTTAAACCACGTTTGGTAGAAATTTGGTTGAAAAATTCGGTTGGAGGTGCCAGCTATGGTAATTTCACCGAAATTAAAATAAGCTTAGATTCTATTATTACTTAGGGTGTATTGGTTTTAAGTAGAACAAGTAAGTAGTGGTAGAATACACATTCAAAATCTGCACAAATCCTCTACTGTTCTTCGAACATAAGTGTTTCTTGCGGTTCTGGTCCGCTAGGGTTTTTTAATTTTAGTCCACATAAACTCGCTTATTTTAGTGCTTGAATTAAATATTTGTTTGTTTGTTTCAAGGATGCTGGCTACAGTTTTTGGTTACTTAGTAAAACTTTTAGTGAGTGTTATAAGATTAGCTCAACGTTCCGTTCTAGACATGATAGCATATTTTCCTGATTTTTTTTTTCCTCTGGGTCGTATGTGATTGAAATTTCATGTTCCGGAAAACTTAATTTTTTCATGGCGATAAATGCTGTATCAGTTAGGTATTAGTTTAAATGATCAAGGACTTTTATTACAAAATTTTATTATAATCAATAATCATTTATTTGGGATAAAATTGAATTTGCGATTTCGGTTTGAAAGAAAAACTTTATCTATAACATCTGTGTTTCAAAGGTTCCAAGCACTAAATGCTAGGTTTCTTTGTAATTTATCTCTGGTATAATTTTTGACTTCATTTTAAGGATCCTAAAATAGAAATTATGAATGTATAGATCAGAGAAGACAAGAATTCCTAATTGGGAACAAACCCCAACCGAAAAACTCTGCCAAGATAGTCATCAACATTCAAAGAGGTTGCACGTAGAGCAATATGTCCTTGAAATGACCGCGAAGGCACATTTGTCCCTTTTGTTCACCCTCTAAAGATGTCAGTCTAATGCTTTGAAAGCCTTATGCAGCTGAGGTGAGTTTTTTTGACTCACTCTTGAGAAAAGGAATGCTACGTTTTTCGCATAGTCGCCAAACATAAGTTCAAATAACTCCAGGAGTTTTATGTCCAAGTTACTTTAAATGCACATGCTTTGACATATAAAAAGGTACTCTGAGAAGATGGAATTGCAACGAAACATCCACCTCAAAGGAAATGACAAAAACACCATCACGTCATAGAAAAACATACTGATGCCTTTTGCTGAAACGTTAAGCTCTGTAAGCGGTGACAACTTCTGCTGAATAAAAATAAAATATAAAATATAAAATAAAAAAAACCCCTAGCGCACCCTACCCCTACCGCTAAAAACACTAATGTTCGAAGAACAACAGAGAATTTGTGCAGATTTTGAGTGTGTATTCTACCACTAGCTACATAAGATCACGACTACTAGCTACTTCCCCTAGTTAAATACAAGCTAAGTAATAATAAACCCTAAGTATATTTAATTTCGATGACTTCATCGAAAGTGACAGCGATAGAAAGGTGTTTGGGGCTGCCATCCGAAAAATGTCCAGACCTTGTATACTTATTTTCATTGCAAATTTTCGCGATGTGAATTCTTAATGTAAGCATTTATTAGCACGCAAATAATAAAAACCACATCGTGTTGGCAAGCCTTTGGTAGCACTGAAGCCAAAAGCACTGAAGCCAAAAGCACTGAAGCCAAATATGAAGCCATCATATTTGCCTCACATCGAAGTCAACCTACTCTGCGAATTTTGTATAGAACCCATGACTGCATTGAAAGTTATAGGGATATAAAGATATTTTGAATTAGCACTCGCAAAACTTTTCAAAATTTCTAGATCTTAATATTGGTTATATATTTTCACTACAAAATCACTGCGATTGCCAAAAAAAAATCAATAGGAACCATAGCTGGCAGCCCAACTAAATTTCTACTGAACATTGCCTACAATAAGCTCCATTCAGCAAATGAATTTGTTTCGATTTTATGACTGCACTGGAAGCTATAGGGCAAAAAACTTTATTTTCCTGAGCGAATTTTCAAAATTTACGACACCAAAATTACCATAGCTGGCGGCTCCAACCTAAATTTTCAACCAAAGCTCTATCAAATGTGGTAAGTGTAAGTAATAATGAGTAAGATTCAACTATTATGTGAATTTCGTCAAAATCTTGTGACTGAATTAGACTTTATAAGACCAAAAGAAGTTATTTTTCTTAGTGATTTTTCAAGATGGCTCAACTGGCACAGAATTGCCCACATTTTAAAATCGCTTCTATCAGACCTAGTCCTACTTGAGGCCAATACATTATGTAAATTTCAACTGTATCTGATTATTGGGTCGTGAGATCCCGTGAACAGAAATTTTCGATGCTAAAAATATAGATAAATTGGGGAAAGATTGCCGGTGTTGTCCGGTGTGGAATTTCAAAAGTTTAACATTGACTGTTTGGACAAAGCATAAGATTTGAATACGAGTTACTTCTTTTCTTAAAAGCGAAAATGTTTCAGGAAAGTCCAAGATTTGAAGGTTTTCACTTTCAGCGCCTGTCGTAGCTACAGGGCTGCCAGGACTTCATGCAAAACTATATAAGTACACAACTTAGTAACATCAATATGTTTTGTAAGCTTTATAATGATCCAATAGCTCTGTCAAAAGCTATCACAATTCCAAAAAGTCTAGCGCATTAGAACCACTAGAAAACTAATTTTCGAAGAAATTGTCTTTGAGTGACAAAAAAATGTGGAAAGACGTCATACACTTTTTTGCAGAATCATATCAACCATTCCTTATCCAAAGCAACAAAACTCAACTAAACACAAATGATGAAAATGTTCAGTGCTGGCAACACTTTCCCAACGAAGCACCAATAAGCTTCCCATAACAAGCTCATACTTAATCAACTTATCCTTTGAATTTCGTTCTCATCGGAGGATTTCATCGAAAGTTTCAGCGGTTAAACATTGTTTGAGGCTGCCATCCGAAAAATGTTCAAAAGTCAGAAAATTTAAAAATTGTTTTCTTATTTTTATCGTATATGCTTTGCATACGAGTATGTTATTTGAAGCATGTATTGGTGCAATATTTACGAAAATGGCTAAAGCTGGTTATCCTGTGTCAGCAGCAAAACAAAATATATACCAAATCTGCTTCACGTTAAGTTAAACCCAACCAGTAAATTTCGTTTCGATTGAATCAATGCGCTGGAAGTTTTACGGGTGAAAAGAATTTTAGGGCTACCATCCTCAAAACTTTTCAAATCTTTAAAGCGTTAGTATTTGTTGTTAATTTTCATTGCAGGATCATTCCCATTTGTAAATCTAATAGCATAATCGCTCAGTAAAGAAATTCCACAAAATTACAAAAATTCCTACGGCATTTGGTTCACATTAAGGTCAATTTAGTGCATGATCTTCGTTTTGATTTCTACACTGGACCGGAAGTTATAGGGAAAAAAGCTTTATTTTCCTGAGCAAATTAGCAAGATTTGTGAGGCAAAAATCACCATAGCTGGCAACTCTATTCTAATTTTTCAGCCAAATTTTCACAAAAGTGAAATCCAAGTACTGAGTGAATTTTGTTTAAATCTGATGGCTGAATCGGAAGTTATAGGCCAAAACCGGTTTTTTTCTCAGTGATTTTTCAAGATGGTACCACTGCCACATGGTTGCCCGTATTTCAAAATCACTTCACTCAGACCCGGTCCTTGCTAATACAGACATGTCCTGTAAATTTCATTATGATCGGATAATCCGGTCGTCAGTTCTCGTGAACAGAACTTTCGGGTGCTGAAAATAGAGGTGATTTGGTGATGGGTTGCCGTTTTTGTGCAAATCGGAATTTTCAAAATTTCAATTTGACATGATGGACAGAGGTCAAAATTTATCAATGATTTGAATTTTTTGTCTCAAAATCAAAAAAATTTCAGGAGGGTCAATGATTTGAAGGATTTTTTTCAGGAGCCTGCCGTAGCTACAGGATTACCCGCATTATCTTGAAAATCCATATGTGTTAAATCTTAGTCAACATCAATACGCTCTGCAAATTTCACAATGATCCAATGCTTTTGTCAGAAGTAATGACAAATTAAAATTTGAAAAAAAATCCTTGCGTACTTTTAGACACGCTGCACTCACACACGGCTCAAAATTTCCAATTCTTTATCATGGAATAGCTTAAAACATAATAAGTTTTCATTCTCAAACATTTATTTTAACAAAAATTAACTCTGCTTGGAAATATAGGAGTACCCCAAAATTCACTAAAACGCTTGCCGCCGCCAAAAAGTTTTAGAAATCTGAATTTTAGCAAGTCATGGACATACCTATTATATACATCTATGTCCACCGAAAATTTCAGTTCAATCGGATTGGCCACTCCAGAGATTATTTCCCTTAATCATTTTGCTGATATATATATATATATATATATATATATATATATATATATATATATATATATATGTAAAGAAATATGAAACGAGTTTAACACTAATTTTCTTCGAAAATTAGTAAAAATGTCAAGTTTTCCGGATTTCATTTTAGGCACCTAGCGCACACAGGACGTTTGAAGGACAGATGGTTTGACTAGATGGACTTCGGATTTTGAAACGCTAAGTTTGGTCCTCCATTACTTGTAATAATCACTTAGTCACGCAATTTGCCTTTGTACACAAATTGTGGCATACTTAGAATTAAAAGCTTATGCGTACGTAAAGGAGTAATCAGCATACAGAAGGGTTTTGGCCTGATTACTTTGTATACATGGCTGATCTGCAAAATATTAAAGTGGATGGGACCTAGAACACAGCCTTGAAGTACACTACTGGATATGATTTTGATTGGAGAGATTGGTTTGCCAATTTCGACGAAGAAGTGCCTGTTGTTGAGAAAACTTTGAATCATTTTGACAGTATCAGCTGAAAAGTTGTGCTGTATGAGTTTATAAACGATTCCGTCTATCCAAAAGCTTTCTCAATGTAGTTGATTGACCTGTTTGAAGTACCTTTGAGGTGTCAAACTGAAATTTGAGGAGGGCATGGGTAGTAGAGTGTTGAGCCCTGAAGTGAAATGATTCGAAGAACTGGAGGTTCTTTCAACAATTGCCTATATTCGGCGTTAGCTCTATTAAGATTCCTGCGATAGACGCGATTGAGCCTTTTTCGAAGTGTATTTCATTCTTCGTAAAAGTTTTCAATGAAAGACAGTACATTTTGATACTTATGGGAGCGAAATGATGTTCGCGTCTTGTAATGGCAGTTGAAACATTGCTTACGAGAGAATCGATTTCCAGATTTTGGAGACTGCGATCTGTGGCAAATTGAATTTGTAAAAGAATTGCATCAAGAGTTTTCGCGAAATCTCTCCAGTCTATTGATTGATAGCGGTCCTTGTAAGACTTCTTGTAAGCGGCTTGAAGAAATGCGGAGAAGAAGTTTTTCTGTTATGTGATCTGATTCTGCAGTTTTTGTTGCAATACACAAGCGGCTAGCATCATGATCGAAAAGATTTCCGGATATAATAAAGAAGTCAATATATGATTACCTTCTAGGATGATAGCCCAGTCAAGTTCCAAGATACTATCGTACATGCAAGAAGCTAACACCTTTCCATGTGCATTGACAAGTGAATCGTTCCAGTCTGGATATCTCCTGTTGAAATTGCCTCTGAAAACAATTTGTGAGTAATCACGAAAAAAGGTTTTAAGGATAGTCTGTTCTGAAATCAATGGATCTGGCAGTGCATGGGAAATAGATGGCACATAAGAGGACACATTCGCTGTTCTACAGCACAAGCAGATCTTCAATGCACTAAATGTGGGTGGAGTTACTTCTACAATATGCAGCACTTTCTTGAGAAAGATAGCTCTGTCTGGGCTTTATCACACCTGAGAAGGGTGTGACCTGGGAATAAAGCTTTATGGCGAGAAGTGAGGTGAGTTTCAAAGAGAAACATTATCACATCAGGCTTATGTTCTTGGAAGAAACAAGGGACCCTACTTTCAAATGGGTTGGGCACAAAATCTCGTATTACAAAATCCCGATTACAAAATCCCGATTACAAAATTCCATATTGCAAAATCCTGTAACATTTGTCGCTTTGATTATTGTTTTTTTTTTGCCACGATTGGAGATCTCCAGCTCACCTACTTTCTCGTTGATGCTCTGCTTAAATTTCCTAAAGTTGAGTTTTTTCTTTGTCGTTCAGGATTTTGCGAAATTCGCTTGGTCTTTCTATGCTTCCTCCATTGTGCTACTTGTTTGTTGTTTCCGCCATAGTTAAGCATTCGCTTGAAAGGGTATCCCCTGAGCTTTGGCATTATAATAGAAACAAACAAAAAATAATAATAATAGCTTTTGCATGCTCTAAGCCGTAACGCCTGTAAATTTTCCGCTATTTATTATGGTGTCAGGCGCTATATTTTACCACAAACTCGAAATCAATATATCGCCAAAAGTATATAAATTATAGTATTTGGTGATATGTTTTTTCAATTTAATTATTTTAAATTCGAAATATCTTAATAATATTAAAAGCTAATTTCTGACCCTGAATTGTATATGAAAGTAATGTTCCCTATTTCAGTGCGCCGAATACATACTTTTCTTCATTGGTACATATTTGCAATAGTTGAAACGTTTTCCAGAAAAAAACTGTTAGTGCACACTACTTAGCATTTAGGATATTCATTTTCTCTCAATTAAAACTTACTAAGCAAAAATATTGAAAGTCGAATTGAACATATTTGCAGTTTTAATAATATTTCAAAAAATACCTGTTCTCTACAACATTATTTACTTAATGTAAACGATATAATGCTTGCTAACGATAAGAAAGCTATCAGCAAGCGAATCGACAATATTTTTAATTAGATGCCACCTCATTTATTACCGTCTCATTATTTTAACATGAAACGGCTATCCGATGATCGCAGTAGGAGCTCACTCAACATGAGGCAGTTTTTATAATCAAATAATTTAAACATCACTTAAAAGGAACCTTTTAACAGTTTATCACTGTTGAGTTAAATGAGGTTATTTTTTTGGGCTATTAAGAATAAGAATTTGTAAACTTTAAGATCACATGAATTCATTAGTGTGAAAAATATTGCTGGAACATCTAGTTTATCATTAATCTTAAAAGTGGTGCAGTTCACCGAATCGAGATCAGAAATAGTAATCATCATTATCTTATCTCTTGTAAACGATAATGAGACCGATTAATATCGAAAATTTATTATTCATAGCAAGCCAGCACGAGACGTTACGGTAAAGATCCAGGAAAGTTGGTATGAAACTGGTTTTCGAAATGTCCAATGTGTTTTGTATATGTAAGTGAAGTATTTTTAATGGAAAGGTGTGACTAACAGGCAAAAAAGTAGATCAATGCACTTTAATACTTCGAATAACATAATTTACCTGTACGCCGCATTAATATTTGAGCACAAAAAGCTTACTTATTAATTAACCTTTGTCATACAACGTGGGGTTATTTTAACACCAAGATTTTCAAAACGCATTAAATGTTATGCATAACATAACCAAATAAGTTGAATATCACAGTAGCTGTCACAATGCTAAAAAAGTACTGCGCAAGTTGAGTTTTTGTGTGTGTTTCTTTTAATAAAAAAAATATACTTTATTTTCACGTTGTATGCCGAAGGTTATAGGATTGAACATACTTTTTGGAATAGCTAACCATTATTAATTTAATGTAATTCTAAGAACGTATGAAACATTTTCCTTAGAAAACAACATGAAATAATGTCAATTATTCAAAAAAAAGACAAATCGATCAACACTAAAGAAGAGAACCTATTACCTTCAAAATATTGACATTGTAGACAGGAAGGGAGAAAGCCAATCACAATTTAACACTTCTATTAGCAATTATTATCGCAGTATTAGGTTAGGTTAGGGTAAGGTAAAAGTGGCTGCCGGTCCACAGAGGTCTGCCAACCGGCACACATAGGCACAAAAGAAGCCCGTTGTGATGCCACAATAATTTGTGACTCTCTCCTACTTACTGAATTCGGGAAATCATCTGCTTCCCTTAAAATCGCGTTATCGCCTTAAGATTAACCAGGGACAACTCGGTCAGGTTTGAGAGAAAGGGAGCACCAGCACCGGGCACTGACACAAGAGGTGGAGGACGGACTCCTCTTCATCGTCAGAGCCACAACTCCGACAGAAATCCTTAAACTGCACTCCCAATCGTTGTGCATGTCGTCCTATGAGGCAGTGGCCCGTAAGAACTCCCACAGTGCAGCGTAGAGCACTTCAAGTTAAGCCTAAAACCTGCCTGGTGCGATGCGCATCCATGGATACCCAGGACTGCCTTGCTATTACACAGGCTGATTCATCTGCCCAGGACCTTCTAGCATCTTCGAAATATTTTGGCCTGATGGCCAGTTTGACCGATGTCATCGGTATACATATTGAGATGGAGCAGGAGACCTCTGGTAACAAGGTTCCAAACCTTGCTAGCTCATCGGCCTCACAGTTGCCCTGAAAACTCCTATGTCCAGGTACCCAAATCAACTGTACAACCGAATGTCTCGACATCTCAATAAGAAATGCACGGCATTCAGAAACAATCATGGACACTGTACAAGGATCAGCGAAGGATTTAATAGCCGCTTGGCTATCTGTGAAAATGCCAACATTAAACCCAAATATTCGAATACACAGAAGCCAGTCGATTGCCTGTAAAATAGCCGCAACCTCCTACAATGGTCTGGTAGACGGAAGGACAGCTTGAGATTCAGCTCATCTGAGTATACACCACCTCCGACTCTATTGGTTAGCTTTGAGCCGTCAGTGTACACATGGATAAGCTCACTTTCGAGGGCGAGACCATCACGCCATTCATCCCTACCAGGATTGCGAGCTGTGAACTCCGAATCTAGTAGGCACTGCGGAGCGATGTTGTCAACACCCGCTGGAACGGGAACTACCTCGACCAAAATCCTCGCACAGCCGAATTCCGTTCTATTCCATGCCGAGATACAATTCAGTCTCACAGCAGCAAGATTAGCTTGCTGTAAGATAAGTAGATTGGTTGGCAGCCAATGAAGTAACACGAATGGTGCCTTATTGGGGGTGGTGCGGGGCACACCAGTTACAAGTAGTGCAGCCATTCTCCGCACTTTTTCAAGCTGCTGTTTGCAGGTAGCCTTAATAGCACCCTGCCACCAGAACGCTACCCCAAACAGTAGAATGGGCTCAATCACAGCAGTGTAAAGCCAAGCAATAGTACCAGGTTGTAATCCCCAATTCGCTCCTTTGGCTCTTTTACAGCAGTAAAGTGCATTGAAAATCTTCCGAGCTCTTTCTGCTACATTGTAAGTCCATAGTACCTTCGAGTCAAGTATCAGCCCTAAGTACCTGGCCCTCTGGCTCAAGTTAATGGAGACCCCATTCAATTTGGGTAACTCAAAACCAGGAACTTTGCACTTCCTTGTAAACAGCACTAGTTCCGTTTTATTAGGATTCACATTCAAGCCGCACTCACGACTCCAACGTGAAAGTATCTCAAGAGAGTGATTTAGCCTCTCCGATAGCGTTGGTAAATACTTTCCCGATACTGCTACAGCTATGTCGTGTTCATAAGCAATCACTTTGCAGCCGGCACGGTCCAGCCTCATTAGAAGAGTATTCACCGTGATGTTCCACAGCAGAGGAGAGAGGACTCCACCCTGAGGTGTGCCCATACTGACTCCTCGTCTCACGCTGGCACTCCCCAGGGAAGAGATAACCACTCTACTTTTGAGAAGCTGTACAATAAAAGCAATCAGCCGCTCGTCCACATTCAGCACCGAGAGAGCCTCAACATTTGCGTTAGAACTTACGTTGTTGAAGGCCCCCTCAATGCCCAAGAAGGTGGCAAGCGTATATTCCTTAAGTGCAAGAGATTTCTCAACTTGCTCAATAAGGACGTGAAGATCAGTCTCCACAGACTTGCCTTTGGTATACGCGTGCTGTGATCTTTTAATATGGTAATCAATGATCCTTTCCAAAATCTTAAGCAGGACTGAGTTAAGACTTATTGGACGGTAGTCCTTTGGCTTAACATGAGAGACTTTTCCTGCTTTCGGAATAAACACAACACTAGTTTCCCGCCAGCTGGTGGGAACATACGAGAAACGTAGGCAAGCGTTATAAATCTCCCTGAGCAATGGTAGTGATACTCTCATGGACTGCTGAACGTCAGCCGCAAGCACGCCATCAGGGCCCGGGGATTTAAACGGTTCAAAGGAGTTAATAGCCCACCTCAGCTGAGAGTTTTATATTCTGAAAGGCGGCGCTCTACCGTAATTTAGTTCCTTACGAAGGCGATTTGCCTCGGTGAGACTCTCTAAATTTCCACAGAAAGATCTCCATGAGGACCTCTTAGCCTTGCGTACAGCATACTTAAAAGCCTTCAGCTTCGTTTTATACACCGACCAGTTATTAGATCTTTTTGAGCTATTAAACTCCCTCCTACATTCTCTCCGCAGGATACTGATTTCCATACTCTACCAGGGAGGCTTAGGATTGCCTCTGGCCGAGGGTGGCTTACATGCTTCCCCAGAGGCGGAGTTGAGAGAACTAGTAAGGGTGTCAACCCCCCAATCCAATTCATGGTAGCAGATCGTACCAGAGAATTAAATAGTTTCCAGTCCGTTATCTTTCTGTTGATAAAGGCTGCCTGCCCAGCAGAGCTGTGGCCAGCCACGTTATACAATTTGTACCTATGATCAGAGAATGAGCACTCTTGTAGAACCCTCCAGTCACGGAGAAGATGCGAGTGCCGCCCACTAATCAAAGTAACATCAAGAACCTCCCTGCGGTTTGAGGTAAGGAAGGTTGGTTCACTACCAGTATTGGCAATAAAAAGGTCGTGGGCCAGGATGAAGTCAAAAAGTTCCTCAACTCGGCCATTAGTGTTGGAGCTACCCCATGCTTCATTATGAGCGTTGGAGTCAGCCTCCAGAATATGAGGCACACCAATCTTTGTGGCTTCAGCCACAACACCCTTGACAATGTCGCAAGATAGGCTATCGCCATGATCGTGTGCCATGTAGCAAGAAACAAACCAGTATGATCTCTGGTCGATTTCCACTGCAACAGCCATGTTATCCGTCACTGACATTGTGTAGCACAAGGACGTTTATGGTTTTTTTGACAAGAATGCAGACACGTGGCTCATGTAAGCCATCGGGTACCACTAGTCTGTATCCATCAGTGCGTAACCCACAAACCCGGTTTTTGGCAACCCATGGTTCTTGGATTAGAATCAGCTCCTCCTCTGTCCTAGACAGTCGGAAGAGCAGGGTAGCTGATGCTACTTTGGAATGGTGAAGGTTGATCTGCAATACATTCACCATCATTTATTTTCAACGATAGTTAGATCTAGGTCCTCCCCCTCTGACATAGATGTCTACCCAGCCTCTTCCTCTGCTTCCAGAGTCATGAGGTCCAGGCAGCCACCCAAATCGGAGGTTGTCCCGACACTAATCCCGTCTGCGTAGAGGGATTGCACATCCGACTCATCTTCAGATGTTGCCCTCGAACATGTGTCCAACCCCTTTTTAGGTGGTTCCCCCGTCATGTAAGTCACCTGTTTAGGGTGAGGTTCCTCAGGTGTTGAATCTCCCGCAGCAGAGCTCTTTGGCCTGTCGCTTCGGTAGATCCGCAGGGCTAGTTTTTCAGCCCTATACCTGATAATACCTTTTTGGGCTTCTAAGACCGGGAGTGCCTTTTCATTTATGACGAAGAGGGCCTCCCGCTGATTATCCACCGGCTCTCCAATCTTCGCAACCCTCCAATTTTCCGTTGGAAGATCCGGGTTGAAAAGCCGCACTATTTCCAGGACTTCCACTGGATCCGAGTGGAAACTTGGAATCCAAGTCCTACATCTAGGCAGACTGGGAATCTCATCCCTGTGCACCACCTTAATCTTGGAGCCAGGCCAGAGTTCCCCCAGCTCGGAGATTGCCTGCTTATAAAAACCGGCTGATCGTTTGTCTCCACACGCAACAAGCCTGATTCCTTTGTAACAGCCCGCGTCGTTCACCGAAGGTGTTGGACCTGAGCTGGCCTTCTCCAGTCTGCAGCAGACTCCAAACAAAGCATGTCTGATCTTAAGTTTGTTTTCGGGGGAGATGGTTCCATCTGCCTTGCTGGCATCAATCACGGCCCAAACCAGGCACTCTTTGGCCATTTCACTAAATGGCCGAGTTATCTCTGTTGGAGCCGTCACTACTTTCTGCTTTTTGCAGTCTTGCCTGCCCTGATTCATCTGCTCAGCCGACCTTTGTCGTTTCTGAGCTGAAGCTCCAGGGTGTAGAGGGAGCGGATTAGGGTGCTCCCCAATGAATGACTTTGCCCACTGAAGGGACTTTTTGTCCTTGTCGGACATAGTGTCAGGGGGGACATTTTCAAACTTCCTCAGAACTTTGAAGGCTGCCCTTCTAGTTCCATAAGCCCGAGATTTATTAGCGGAAAAGCTTTGTGTGCCTGAAGAGGAAGCGGCACCGGAGGTAGCGCTTGTTGATGCTCGGGCTGGCTCATTTGCCGTAACCTTCCCATCATCCTGGCCACAAGCGGACTTCTTGGCATTCGCAGGCCCAGGCTTGGTGACCTCAGCCCCGGACCTGCCTGAAACAGGGGTTGAGGAAGATTTTAAAGGCACTGGAGCTGACCCACTCGTCATGTCTCCATAGCCTTGCTTAGCTGCTGTGCTAGTGGTCAGTGGAGCTGACTCGATCGCCATGTCTCCACGAACCCCTGCAGCCTTAACCTCAGTCCGCAGAGCTGGTTTATTCACCATGTCTCCACTTCCTGAAGCTTTAGCTGCAACCAACGGCGCAGCTAACTTAAAGCCCCCCTCTACCTTAGAGGATGAGTTTGGTTGATTGCCAGGCTTGTGCCTGACGAGTTTAGGTTTGGTTTGATTTTTTTGCATGCTATAAGGGTCCCCACTCAGAGCCGCTATCTCAAGTCCGAATGTGTAGTCACCTTAATGATCCCATGGTTATCTATACCTTCATGCGAAGGTTGCCACCAGCCCTTATGGGGACAAGTAGTCAGAGCCGGATCGGTGTTAATCAGGAGTCCACCTCAACTGAACCTACACCACCAACTTAATGGCGACGAACCTGAGAACGCACTCTGAGGCCTGGCAGGGTTTTAACGGGACGGAGATGATCGTATTAGCCCGGAGCGGTTCACGAAGCGGATTTCACTCCGTCGCTAACGCGCCTGAAGACGATTAGGTCCAGAATGCTACGATCACCAGCCCAAGTGCAACAAACGAATCGTAAGTCGAGAAAGGTCCAAAGACGAAAGGGGTCGTGAAGAGAGTCTAAATCATTTAGCGTTACCCAGGATGCACCGCGAGGAGGCAATCTTGTTACATCCCTATCGCAAGATAAAACTTTAAATTTAATCAGCTATGAGTATCGCAGTATAAAACTCATAGCTGATTAAATTTTTAACTAAAATAGATAAAAAATCATTGCTCTCCCAACTTATAGGTGGTCACATCAGTCAGATATGCA
Source organism: Nemotelus pantherinus (assembly GCA_963978885.1). Classification (NCBI taxonomy): domain Eukaryota; kingdom Metazoa; phylum Arthropoda; class Insecta; order Diptera; family Stratiomyidae; genus Nemotelus; species Nemotelus pantherinus. The sequence continues at coordinate 61,682,421 of OZ022264.1, read as the reverse complement.
CTATGAGCTGATGTCTGGTGAGAGACGGTGCATGCTCTCGAAACCATTTATGTAGTTAAAAATTCAATTTTTTTTTCACAAAGTTTTTCCAGTAAAGGCAAGAAGGCAAGAAAACTGATTTATTCATAATCAAACTTATATCGCCCCGATTTAATATTCATAATCTTACCTTCAAGCAAAAGTATATCACGATAAGCTCACCTTTCCAAAGTCAGACTACTCGTACTTACAGTTTGCGTAAATTTTCAAAAATTTTAACTACCTGTTTCGCGAGATGATGAAAAACATCTCTCCTAAGATCATAAACTACAGTGCGAAAGATTTAAACTATCTGATTATAAAATTCTAGACAAATCACCAGATAATGGATCGATCTTGCTTCAATCTGTCGATAAAGACGAAGGAAACAGGGTGGTTTACGCAATATTACTATGAAATAACTACGATGACAGGACATTTTCATGTTAATTGCACTCTAATGCGTTGTGGAAAAAAACATCAAAAAAGTACTGTTCTAGTAACTGATAGTTAATTTTTAACTAAAAATATATATTACTAACTTTGAACAAATACACGTTCTTGGCATAACTTTCGATCACACTGTATTTCTTAACTTTCCACAACGTTGAAGTAAACTAAGCTGCAGGGACTGTATTTAGTTTTATCTGAAACCAAAATCAGAGAGTGCACATAGAGCGGTTGAATAGCCAGGTATCTTACAAAAATGCTTTACTGAACAAACATATATTCTACTCGAACGCTTCATTACTTTTCTCAAGTATTCAATTAGTTCAATAAAATAACAGTTTCCGCACTTTGATCAATCCTAATAAAATAGATAGTAAAATGTGACCAACAGCTAGCTTCCCATGGCAGTCTGTGGTTAGTGGTCGGCAATGGATTTACGGCGACCAGGAGAAGATTTATCGTGGTCGAGATTGCGTTAACAGTTTCTTTTGTTGTAACAACCAATCCGTGATTCGTTTCTTCGTTTCAACGGTGTCCAGTTTTAATGGAGATGTTAAATGCTACTAATGAGATATCGAGAAATGTGTATGCATTTCAATCCATTTAAAATCTGAGAAAATTACTTAAACGCATAGGCTAAGTATATGCTTGGTATTTTAATTAAACTTCAAATACATGTAATGACCATATTGCACGAGAGATAGTTCAATCGCAAATATTTCCAGTAAGAATGAATGCAAAACTTTCACGCAAGCTGTGTCTTCACTTAACTAATGAAACATTGCATGGTCCAAAGATTTCTTGAAATATAAAATTTTATTTAAAATTATATATTTTGTTTTTTCTTGCATACGTTTTTCATAAATCAAATGAAACTTCAGCCAACAATTTTTACTAAGATGAGAATCAACAAACATTAATTACGTAAAACAAATTATCATGAGTTAATATTAAAAAAACAGAGAAACATCGACAAATTGAAAATTATTAAAACTATTATTTCCACGATACACAAACACAATTGATAAAAACCTTATAAAAGTATATACAGTATCTCACAGATAAAGTCGGTAAAATGTGTTGAACATATTTGCCGGCCCATATCGCAGTAAATAAAACAGTTACCCAATATTTTTTTTGCTATAATATTGTTTTTCTTATCTATACTATTATAATCAATAATAAAAACATAAGTTCTTGAGCCATAAAAAACAGTTATTGAAATTTTACTTGAAATCGCCAACTTTCGCCCTCACACTTAAAATTGAAACATAATAAAAAAAAACTCTAGCGCACCTGAACCGCTAGAAACACTAATGTTCGAAGAACAGTAGAAGAATCGTGCAGGTTTTGAGTGCATATTCCACCACATGTGCTGCTTATTACGACCAAACTGTTTCAAATGCCACGTTTTACTTTGGTCTCAAGAATGCATTATAACTCATATGGTGGAAGGTTTCAGATATTACCACTGGCATGAATTTCAATGTTTATGAGAGCAAAACACGGGTTAATTATATTCGTTATCAGTTGCTTATTTCACATAATTTTGAAAGCAGCATCTCATATAACATCAATGAAGAAAATGCTCAGTGCCTGCAGCACTGTAACTGAAGTTGGTGTGTGGGGCTGCGATCTGAAAAATTTGCAGATCTTTGCGAATTGCAACATTGATTATTTATTTTAATTGTAAATGTTTCCGGTATGAATACTAACTGTAAGCGTTTATTGATACAACCGACTCGTGCTGGCAATCTTCTGCCAGTATCAAAGCCAAGAATATATTACATCTGCTTCACGTTGTTATATAACATTCGAAGTTAAAGGAGTATAAAGAAATTAAGAGTTACCTGCAGCGAGTTTTTTCAAATAATCGAAAGCTTAATATTTGCTGTTTATTGTCACTACAATATCATTACCATTTGAAAATTCTACGATAAAACCGCTTAATAAAGATATTGCAATTAAACACAAAACCAACAATAGCTGGCAACCCTATCGTGGCTTTTCAACCAAATTTGGCCTGAATAATGTTTATGACAGGTTTCATTAATTGTATGAAATTCGTATTGATTTCATGACTGCACTGGAAGTTATAGTGCAAAAAGTTTTATTTTCCTGAGCGAATTTTCAAAACCAAAGACACAAAAATTACCATAGCTGGTAGCACCAATCAAATTTTTCAACCAAATTTCCACCAAACAGAGATTCGAGTTAGGTTTAGCTACTGTGCCAATTTCATGAAAATCTGGTAACTCATTCACATTTCATAGGGCAAAAAGCAGTTTTTTT